>JBAHVR010000283.1:97500-397500 GCA_036898135.1 Oncomelania hupensis | reverse complement strand
GACGTCGACCACTTTCCATCGATAAATGCCACTTTACATTGCACCTAGATAGTCAACGGCAACTTTACCAGACCTCAGACATAGCAGTGGTATTATTTCATGAAATAGTGTCTGAACACCACGTGCTTTACAGTGTACAGCCCGACCTCAACTGCCAGCATGGCAAGTCGGCGAATGCCCCGAACAGCTATTGCCGAACCAAAACGCTCAGATCGAACTGTTTTCATTCTTAACTGGGCGAGTGTGAGTTCGCAGAGCATCGTTTCACTGCTTTTCACAGGTGAACATTTTGCTGGCATGTGTCGGGGACTATAATTCTACTCCATTCCACTCGCAGATCCCCTTCTGGGAGCAAGTTTCTCATTGGCTTAGAAAAAAGCGGGCGTGTTTGCGCCGTGTACGGGCATCAAAATTCAAAACATGTAAACGCCACGGTCATTTCTGGCGGGTTCGGAGTTGTTAAAAAATCAGTTAAATCAGGGGTGTCGGATAGCGCAGTGGTTGGAGCACTCGCTACTGTGTCTCAAGTTAAGCACCGTCCAGTGCGGTTAGCACTTCAACTTGGATGGGTGACCGCAAAATGTGAAGCGACAAATAACAACGCCCCCAGTTGACTCAACTGTGATTGAGTACCCACTCTCTTAAGGGTGGGGAAGGTAAAGCAGCGAGGGAGAGAGATGGGCATCACACTCATTACGCTGGCCCAAGATAAGTGTGGTCTCCAACATCACGCTCCCCTACGGCCACAAGGCTATGGGACTACCTTTACCTTTACCTTTTTACCAGATAAGAAACAGAACCCTTTTCTTGGAATTGTTCGAACCGCTCATTTGGGAACGAACGACTGTTCGGCGGTTTCCACGAACGCTGGTCAGCTCCAAAGATGTTTATCTGATGAGGTGTAGGCTTACTAACCGATGACCCTTGTTTCTAGTTGACTTCTGTGTGTATATCGATTATACTAACAACAATGTGTCTGTTACACCCCATGTAGTACTAAAATATTGGCCATAAAAAAACAAAAACAAATGACGACGACGACGACGATGATGGTAATGACGATGATGATGATGATGATGATGATGATGATGATGATGATGATGATGATGATGATGTTGATGATGATGACGATGTTGCAGGCAGTATCTGTGCGAGCCCAAATGTACTTTTGAGATGTGCAGAAACTATACTACAGCGGCTAAAGAGACGGTCCAGAACGCAACTAATTTCGGCAGTAATAACTACGACAAGGTAGCGCTGACATTTTCATTGCAATTGATTGATTTTATTATTATTATTATTATTATTATTATTATTATTATTATTATTATTATTATTATTATTATTATTATTATAGAGCTTACAGTTGAAAGTGCTGAGGGAGCATAGGATATACAATGAATACAGTAACAAGTTACGAAACAAAATCAATGCCAGTAGTAAATACGTCAGTCCTAAGCAGACGCTGACATGATTCCTTCTCTTTGTGTCACGTTTCGGCACAGACTGTGGAAGGTAATTCTGTAGGCCGGGTGTAGCACAGTTCAATAATATAACACCTTTTGCTCGCAACGCCAACCATCCCGAAACCGACCCTGTGAGGCGGACGCGGCGCCCACGAGAAAGAATATGGCAGTATAGAGGAGATGAGATCGCTCCTGTAGATACTACAACGGTGTCAGTGCAGCCTTACACGCTCCTGTAGATACTACAACGGTGTCAGTGCAGCCTTACACGATCCTGTAGATACTACAACGGTGTCAGTGCAGCCTTACACAAGCGATAGAACTTTGTGGTCAATTCTCTTCTGCACAGAAACCCAAATGCGAGAGCGGATTGACGTAATTATTATCTGTTTCAATAAATAAATTGAACGGACTATTTAGACCGTATAATTTGTATCGGGTAGGCTTAATGTGTAACCTATCTGTGCAGATGAACTGCCGCTGTCCCGGCCACAACCAGCTCAATGCGACTCGGCCCGGTCTGTTGCAAAGGTCCACAACCACCTACCGGCCTTCCCGTAAACCCAGAACAGGCGTCACCTCCGAGTGGTACAAATGCTCCGGAGGTACAGTTTGACACGTCAGGCGGGAGTGGTGTAAGGTTGGGGGGATTGGGCAGGGGGTGTGGGTGAATGGGGGTTGTTTGCATAATGATAGAGGCCGCTAATTTTACTCCTGATGGACTTTTCAAGAAAATGTCATTATCATCATCATCGTCGTCATCATTATCTTTCTCGTCGTCATTATAATCATTATCATCACGATCTCAAGCACCATCACCTTCATAGTAATCATCGCCTATCACATCACACTCCTCCTTTTCATCCTCCTCACCATCATCACCCCCATCAGCATTATAGTAATAATTACTATCATGCTGATGATAATTATTATCATCATCACTATCATCATTGTCGTCGTCAGCATTATCGTCATCATAAATGCCATCATCTTTATAGTCATCATCATCATCATCATCATCATCATCATCATCATCATCATCATCATCATCATCATCATCATTGTCGTCGTCAGCATCATCGTCATCATAAATACCATCATCATTATAGTCATCATCATCATAGTAATTATCATCATCATCATCATTGTCGTCGTCAGCATCATCGTCATCATAAATATCATCATCATCATCATAGCCATCATCATTAACAGCATCCTCATGGTCGTCGCCGTCAACTTTGCCTTCATCTATCAGGCTGTCATCATCTATTCAACCAGTCATTAAAGTGATTTGTTTGTTTGTTGGTAGACGGACCCCTGCCTTTCAATGACACGGTGTGCGGAGGTTCCAGAGCCCGCAGAGGACGTCTGGGTCTTCTCGAAGAAGAAGACAGCTGGGCCTAAAAGGATTCGAACCTGGCACAGCCCCTTCTACCCTCCTGCTTTCGTTTGATGGCCCTAAATTTGCTAGTTTATCTACAGACAGTTTGGATCAGGAACATGCTTTTGGAATTTCAATATTCAACCAGACATCATAAATGGTTGTGACGTTTTAGGCATATTTTTTGTTCAGTAAACAGGCGCATGTTGCCTTCATATTTATTTCTTCACAAGACAGGCGCACGCGTTTGTTACACTTATAGTTTACCAGAACGCCGTTGAGATGTTATATTATTATTATTATTATTATTATTATTATTATTATTATTATTATTATTATTATTATTATTATTGTTATTATTATTATTATTATTATTATTATTATTATTATTATTATTATTATTATTATTATTATTGACTGTTAATTTTTTTTAAAATAAAACTCCAGAAGAAGAAGGCTGTTGAAGGGGAAAATAAAAGTGAAACATTCTTCGGAGGTGCCTGTGTTGTCTCCCTTGATTGTTTGTGCCCCTTGCGTTCTACATCTGTTCCTCTTTGACTATTCTCCTTCTTTTCCGAATCGTTCCCCCCTTCTTTCTTCACTGCCTTCTCCTCCTCCTCCTCCTCTTCCTCTTCCTCCTCTTTCTCTCTCACTTCCTTCACACAACACTGGGTGTATTTTAAAAAAAATTAATTAGGACAGATCAACAGTTCGGGTTATCGTGTAGGCTGGAACAACTTGGAGATAGTGATTGAACGGACAGAAAGAAGAGAGGAACCGTCGGCTGGTAGGCAACATGAGACTACTAACTAACATATAAAAACAAACGAGACCAAACAAACTAGTACTTGTACATAGAAACAACAGCCTTTTATTAAATGTGTTATAGACAACTGTCTCTATACACACAGACCGAAAACATGTTTCACTTATTTTTATGGACACCTGACCTTTTGTATTTGGACTAGAAAAAGTAGTGTATGCACGATTTTAATTGCTAATTCCATTCCACCAGACTGCAGCAGGGAGCGTCAAGCGCAAAAATCAATCGGTAGGGAGAGAGCACTTCTGAAATAAAGTCGTAAAAATCAAAAGATCAGCAATGTCAACATCATAGGGTCATGTGTAACAGAAACAATTTTGTGAGAACGGCACTTGCTCTGACTTGGAATTGTGGAACTTTGTCCTTTTACTTTACACAGCATGACGTAATTATACAAAGTGACAGGAGGCTCGTAGTCCTGGGAGCAATATAGCCACCAAAATGAGGGATTTAGGGCAGCGAGAGTGGGGTTGGGATACGCATAGTATTGGTACCGTGAAGGGCATTGTATAACACTGCAGCTGCGTTATAATATAGGCAGCAACTGGACTGCTGTAGATATACAACAAACACTAAGGAATTTACACAAAATAAATGTGTCAACAAAATAAATACACACAGAACGATATCAATTTAACATCATAACAATTCAACAGAATAAGACAACACGTAAATCCGACAAAATATATAGTGTCAGCTTATTGCATTTTTAAATTCACGAAAGATCACTGATTATAACCAAGAAGAAGGCATTGATTGATTGATTGATTGCTGCTTTAGGTCCAGCTGACTCTTCCGAGCCAAATCAGGACCGGACAACCCCCAATCCGCAAAAAAGATCTGCCGAAACAACCCTAGTGGGAAAATTGAATGCCCACCACCGGCCAGTCACTTTACAATAAAGACATCCCACGCAGGGGACGGCTGAGGCTTTACCCCAACTACTCGAACCCCCGGTTACAAAAACAAAATAGAATACAAACATCATTAAAAAAATCATCAACAAAACACATACATATAAAATGCCTATAGTGCTAAAAATTAACATCATAGGAAGCCCTAGTGACCACCCGGCAGAAAGCGTCCAACACTCCCAAGCTGATACAACAGACCTCATACACAAACAAGGAGTCTTGTCCAGGAAGAGTTTTCAAGAAAAAAGGTAGGTCATTGATCTAGCGAAGAAGAAGATAGTATAGCAGAGTGATAGGACAGATCATGAGCAAATGAGGAAGACAGCGACAGTGGGAATTTAAAGCACTAAATCTCCAGAAAGTGGGGATACTATTTATACTGAAACCCCCGGCACTCCAACGGGGGTACTGTTGCCGCAGTGAATCAGTCATGCCTACAAAGGCAAGACAGGTTTTGAACTGGGGCTTTCACTTTTCCCTGTATAGGTTAGAACGGGGTGTCGGATAGTGCAGTGGTTGGAGCACTCGCTACTGTGTCGAAAGTGAAGCACCGTCCGGTGCGGTTAGCACTTGGATGGGTGACCGCTAAGGTGTGAAGCGACAAACAACAACGCCCCCAGTTGACTCAACTGTGCTTGAGTACCTACTCTCTTGAGGGTGGGGAAGGTAAAGCAGCGAGGGAGAGAGTTGGGCATCACCCTCATTACGCTGGCCCAAGAGAAGTGTGATCTCCAACATCACGCTCCCCTACGGCCACAAGGCTATGGGACTACCTTTACCTTTACCTTTTTTTTTAGGTTAGAACAATCTACAGTGGCAAGATTGCTCATGACCCCAAGGGGTAAGAAGAAGGCAATTAAGAGGGAAATTTTATTATATTTCAGTGTACATAATCATAATAATAATTTAGTTTTATTTAGATTGAGAGAAGATGGTTCCAACAAGACGACACAGTTTTAATAATCTAGTTTTAGATTTGTAATTCGACAGTTGATGCATTGTATACACATTTGGATAATTTCTATAATACTGAGGTATGTGAGAGGATCTGTCCATAAGAAAGCGATTAGTATATATAAAAATATAACAAGGCGGAAATGACGTTTTTGATGACAAATACATCCCTAATTATTTAGAACCTCATTACAATATTATACTCTCCAAAATTATGTTTCTAAATCACTCCACTTTTATTTTTAACACATATCCATTTCCTATTCATAAATTGCTTTGATTGACCTAAATGTGAATTTGCTAGGTTTGGTCTTGAGATGCGGCGGTGTAATGAGTCACCGCTGTTAATGTTTCTTTCTTTCTTGCCTGTTATTGCTCTTTATTGTATTTATGGCGGTTATTTAATAATATTGGTAAAAAGAATTTTGTTAAGCGGATTGATGCATCGTTGTATATGTTGATTATTATTACCAACATTATTACTATCAATATTGTTTGATTATTGTTTTATTTATTTATTTTTATTTTAAAATTACTGTCACTTTCCTGGATCATGCACAGTTTGACAGTTTGAAACCCAAGCTGAACAAATCATAGCTGAAGAACAAGCAGGATTCAGGGCAGGCCGAAGTACCACTGAACAGATTTTCAACCTCAGAATAATCTGCGAGAAATACCTACAGCACCAACAACATCTATATCATGTGTTCGTAGACTTCAAAAAGGCATCTGACCGAGTCTGGCATGTAGCTCATAGGCAATAATAATAATAATAATAATAATAATAATAATAATAATAATAATAATAATAATAATAATAATAATAATAATAATAACAAGAATAATAATAATAATAATAATAATAATAATAATAATAATAATAATAATAATAATAATAATAATAATAACGGATTTTTATATAGCGGGTACTCCAGCCTATGACCAGACTCACCACGCTTTACATAGTCATTACATATAAATACATGCACACGATAAAACATCGCTTTTGCTACAATACACCAAAAGACGGAACAGTAAAGGTACAAACTATTTACAACTATGTACACAAATTACAAAAAAGACAGAAATAGACTATTTACAACTATGTACACAAATGATAAAATAATAAATAGCAAAAACCTATTCACAGCTATTTATATGCCCGGTTAGGCCCAGGAGGAAAAACAGTATAAATATTTACAGCCGTGTATACACTTACGGATCAGACAGAGACAAAAGAGGAGAGAATGGCAGCGGGATACAAATCAGTCTGAATAATGCAGTTTGAAGAGGTGGGTTTTGAGGGCCTTTTTGAATGCTTGTGTTGATTGTATGTTGTGGATATGGGAGGGAAGGGAATTCCACTGCTTAGGTGCGGAGTAAGCGAATGCACGTTGGCCGTATGTCATAGTGCGGGTGACGGGAACCTTGAGTGTGCGAGTGTCAGCAGAAGATCTTAAAGTGCGTGAAGGGGAGTAGACAGACAGTAGATCAGCAAGGTAGGAAGGACAAGACTCTGTGAAGAAGTTGTGACAGAGAACAGAGAGTTTGTACTCTATGCGTCCTTGCACAGGAAGCCAGTAAAGGGAATGTAGTAGAGGTGTGATGTGATCGCGTTTCTTAGCTCGGAATACCAGTCTAGCTGCTGAGTTCTGAACCTTTTGTAGTTTGTCAATGATGTGTTTTGGGGAGCCAGCGAGGAGAGAGTTGCAATAGTCAAGACGAGAAAGGACGAGAGCGCAGACTAGGGTTTTGGTGGCAGTGACTGTAAGATAGTGGCGAAAGGAGCTGATTTGGCGTATGGCCGTGTATGCAGAGCGACAAACGTTGGAGATGTGGTTGTTGAGGGACAGGTCATCGGAGAGAATGTAGCCGAGATTTCTTGCTGAGGATGAGAACTGAATGTTTGTTGTCCCTACTGTAAGCGATGTTGGGAGAGGCGAGGGTGAGGAGGAGGAGGTGTTGTGCTTGTGATTGAGGAGAGCTTCGGTTTTATCGTCATTAAGCTTAAGCTTGTTGAGTGTCATCCATGACTTAATGTCTGTGATGCAGTTCTCCAAAGTCAAACAGTGGAATTAATGAGAGAGGGGGCAGTGGATTTATAAAGTTGTGTGTCGTCTGCAAATGAATGACTCTCAACAGCATGCTTTCTAAGTGTACAACATCAGCCCTAAAATTATTAATGTCCGTCAGGGATGCCTACTCTCTCCAACACTCTTCAACATCTTCCTAGAGCGCATCATGTCAGATGCCATTGCAGATCACGAAGGCACAGTCAGCATAGGGGGAAGAGCAATCTCCAAACTTCGTTTTGCGGATGACATCGATGGATAGGCTGGAGAGGAACAAGAACTTGAACAGCTGGTACAGAGACTTTACACCACCTCCAGAGCCTATAAAATAAAAATAAGTGCATGCAGAAAACACCAAAATGATGACCAACAACACCAATAGCATCAACATGGACATCAAAGTCCAAGGCCCATCCCTCAACACAGTGCATAGCTTCAAATATTTAGGAGCCATTGTATCAGACATTGGGTCCCGATAGGAAGTCCTCTCCAGGATCGCACAAACAACTGCTGCCCTGGCGAGGTTGAAGCCAATTTGGAAAGACAGGACCCTCAGCCTACATTCCAAGGTAAGACTGTTGCGCTCCCTTGTCATCTCCATCTTCCTATACGCTTGCAAAACATGGACCCTCACAGCAGATCTACAACGAAGAATACAAAGCATGGAGATGAGGTGCTACAGAAGACTTCTGGGGATTTCCTATACCCAACACATCACCAACGCCGAAGTCCACAGTTACGGAGGACTGCACTGGTAGCCTTGTCATACAGGTTTTTAATGACTTCAATAATTTTAGGGCTGATATTGTACCTTCTCATGGTTGCCCACAGAGCTGCATGCCAGGCTCGTTCAAACGCCTTTTTGAAGTCTACGAACACATGATATCGATGTCGTTGGTGCTGTAGATATTTCTAGAAGATTATTCTGAGGTTGAAAATCTGTTCAGTGGTACTTCGGCCGGCCCTGAATCCTGCTTGTTCTTCAGCTATGATTTGTTCAACTTGGGGTTTCAACCTGTTGAGTATTATTTTCGGGAAGGCCTTGCGGCTGGGATGGCTGATGAGGCTGATGGTGCAGTAATTTTAACATTCCTGAAGGTTAATTTTTGGGAAGAGTGATGACAAACAGCTAGGTCCATGGTATAGGCCACTCCCCACTCTGCCAGATCTTGTTACATATAATGGTGAGGACGTCAATCATCAGTTTCTCTTCCTGCTTGCAGCAATTCCGCAAGTATGTTGTCTACTCTCACTGACATTCCTTTCTTCAGCGATTGCACTGCTGCCTCAACTTCTTCTTGAAGAATTTGGAGGATTTCTTCTTCTTCTCTGTTCTCGGGACATGCTAGAACTGATGGGTCTCCGTTTGGTTTGTGGTTGTAAAGGTCAGAGTAGTACTCTGTCCATATATCCAGGACTTCTTGTTCTTCTGTAAGGCATATAATATATATGTAAGACTTGCTTTGGGCTGTTTAACACTTCTCAGCCGTTTCACAGTCTGCTAGGCCTTGCTGTTGTTCTTGTTCAGATTGGTCTTTATTTCATGGCATTGATCTTCTATCCAGTTCTCCTTTGCTTTGTTCTCATGCCTTTTCGGATGTCATTGTTGCTTTTTCGGTAGGCATCAGCTCCCTGTGAGGTGTTCTTTTTCTTTTTCATCTTTCTTCGTTTATCACACATGTCCAAAGGTTCAGGTATGATCCACGGCTTCTTCTTTGGGTGGTGCTTGCCAAGGATCTCAGTGGCGGCGTCTGTCACAGCTTAGCTGAAGGTGGTGGTCATGGTGTTGACATCTACTTCACCAGCTCCCAAAATGAGCAGTGGTGCAAATTTCCCTCCAATTGTGGCCTGAACTATTTCTGGCACCTCCGGGTCTTGCAGTTTGTCGAAATCAAACTTCAGTCTGGTGCACTTTGCTGTGTTTACTCGCTTCAAGTGGAGCCGGAAAGACATCTTCACGATATCGTAGTAACGACCACCAGGTTCCGTTGCCCACATAAACAAAAACTGTAATCCTTTTAACAACGCCACAACATGAAAGCGTGTCAAAGGCTGTGCAATGAATTCGGAATTGATTCCAAAACAGACTTTAGACAAAAATTAGAGAATGGGAACTTTATATAGATACGCTGTAGGTAACTTATTTACAGGGCTTTACGTACAAGGATTTACGTCATTTAGTGACAGCAGCCAAGTTCGATTAATTTATATCGGAAAAATACATGCAAACGCATACAGTACATTCATCTTACACACGTCTGTGCAGGCCTAATTGGACGCCCCTGCCTATTTGGACGCCGGCGTCCAATTGGGTCTGACATAGAAGCCTAATTGGACGCCCCCTGCCTAATTGGACGCCGGGGCGTGCAATTGGGCATGGAGTGCACATATTTCATTTGACATATAATAACGTGTACGTATGTATGTATGTATGTATGTATGTATTTATGTATGTATAAGAAGAATGACAATCTGTATTGAATATAAAATTTATAAATAAATAAAAGAAAATATACTTAAGATAAATTATACCAATGGAGACTAATTCAGGTAATTAATTTGTATCTGTCTGACCTTAGCAAAGAACGGTAAGAAGGTTCCGGCATGTGTATGCTCTAGAACAGAGGCATGGGTGGTTTAATGGCAGTGCTTTGGCTTGCGGATCTGAAGGTCCCGGGTTCGAGCCCTGTCCGGGCCATTGTGTTGTGTCCCTGGGAAAGACACTTTACTCCCGTTTCCTACTCCTTCGGATGAGAGTATAAACCGAGGTCTAGTCTGTGTGTCGCATACATTCCATCATAATGGATTTTAAAGATCCTGACGCCCATGTCCTAGACGGGTGAGTGCCGGTAACAAGAACACACCCAACATGCACTTGGTCTTTCTCCCCCATCCCTGGCTGGCCAGGATAGTGCTCAGTTGTCCAGGAGTCAGACCATGCGCCCAAAGGCTGCGGGTGGGCGTCTCGGGCGGTTTGAGTGAGATCCTGTATCGGCCAGCGCCTAGAGTCTGGTCAAGTACGGCGAGATAAGTGCGCTATAAAAATCATCAATAATAATAACAATAATAACAGGGGTGCCCAATACGTCGATCGCGATCGACCGGTCGATCGGGAAGCTACTGTGAGTAGATCGCGAAGCAATTAAAAAAATTGACGTCAGCCTATTATCTATATATATGTTTTGTATTTTTATGGTAGGTAATAATAATAATAACGGATTTTTATATAGCGGGTACTCCAGCCTATGACTAGACTCACCACGCTTTACATAGTCATTACATATAAATACATGCACTCGATAAAACATCACTATTGCTACAATACACCAAAGACGGAACAGTAAAGGTACAGACTATTTACTACGGAACAGTAAAGGTACAGACTATTTACAACTATGTACATAAATTACAAAAAAAGACCGAAATAGACTATTTACAAATATGTGCACAAATGACAAAAAAGACAGAAATAGAATAGCAAAAAACCTATTCACAGCTATTTATATGCCCGGTTAGGCCCAGGAACTGTTGAAGAGCTTTATAAGTCATTATTGCATGTCTGCTTGGTGGAATATCATCAAATAGCATCATCTCTATTGGTTCGTGTGACGTGGGGTTTTATTGTTGCTGGGCTCTGCACAATGGAATGCTATTACCCACTCGTAGATCATTTTGGCTTGGCCATTTTATAAGTAGATCGCATGCTGAAAAAGTGTGAGTACCCCTGCTCTAGAACCAATATTAGAGTCTTCTTTTCGAATTTTTTTTCCCCCTCGTCGTCTTATATGATAACATTACGTAATGGTGGTGTAATTTTCTATCAACTGAATACATATATGCGTGTGACTGTTTCACTGTGTATATGTATATGTCTTGGTGTTATAGTTTTTAGCAAAAAGTAATATTTGTTTTGGGCTAGGTTCTTATTCTCTGCTCCTTTCCGTAATAATACAAGATCAGTCCTATATAGGTCTAACAAATTGAAGGACTTTAAACAACAGATCATCTTCATCATCATCATATTGCAGCATGCTTTTTTTTTATCCCACAGACTGGCACAGAGACTCCATGATTGAAATGAAGATGTTGCAGATGACTTTACTACTACTACTACTACTACTACTACTACTACTACTACTACTACTACTACTACTACTACTACTACTACTACTACTACTACTACTACTACTACTACTAATTCATCTACCAATGTGTCAGTGGCAACTGTTAAGCGCGTTACCGTCGAAGGCAGAAGCGGATTTTACAGACAAGTTCATTTGTGTACTAAAGGCACTGTTGAAGAGCTTTATAAGTCATTATTGCATGTCTGCTTGGTGGAATATCATCAAATAGCCTCATCTCTATTGGTTCGTGTGACGTGGGGTTTTATTGTTGCTGGGCTCTGCACAATGGAATGTTATTACCCACTCGTCTTAATCTATGGGGTTCGCTAGTGAATCTCCCTTTGACTTAACTTAATACATTTATTTGTTTAGCTCGGTCTGTGTTAAGGCTGGGGTACAGAGATAGATAGAAAAATAGTAAAAGATCACTGTCACACTAGATTTCACACGGCTATGAAACATAAGTAGTCCAGCCACTTGATAACAGTAAATATCACACATTTATTTCCTCTACTCTATACACGATCTTCGATGTACGGAACTAACTTAAGAGTTCAAATGTCAATGCAAATGGTTCGCTCTTGAGAGTTCTAGGCAGCTAGCCTACTTTATCTTCATCGGGCACTGGATACTTTCTGCCATAATGGTCAGAGTTCTTGAAGAGTGGGCTACTGTGGTCCTTTTGATACCAGTTTTAGTGCACTGTTTCAAAGGGCACTTAACTGAGTAGATGAAGCGCTGCGTTGTGGTTGATTCTGTGACAAGCTGTGTTGTCGTGGAGTCTTCTCCCTGTGGCTAGACGGGTGGGCTATCTTCGCGCAGTGCTTTCGATGCCAAAGTTCAGCGACGACTTCTTTTTGTTGTTCGTCTAGTTGTTCATGATACAATGCCTGCTCGTCTGTAACATATGAGACGAAATTCTGCACAGCCCTGTATAATAGGTGTGTGCAGAGCGTCTCACTGAAGGCCGAAGTAGCCCTCAGTGATTAGCTCAACATCTCTATATATTAGCGACGAACATTCTGCTAAGTCCGTGGTCCACTGGAATCTCCACTCTAATTTCCTATACATATATAAATATAAAACATGGCTAACTATATACATAGAGAAAGAATTAATATTATACACATTCTCTGGTACAGCCACTGGTCTGCAAGCATACATAGAGGTTAAACAACAGTGGTTCCATACGGATTTCAACATGGCGTCAAACCCGGGCGTGTTCGACACAGCGTCACGCAATGTTGGACTAACCATTCAATTCTAAGCTAAGCAAATTTAACAAACATAATTCAACAATAATATAAATACATCACGATGAAACAGAAGTATGTTCATTTACCTTTTTGACAATGTCAGGCCGTGGCTAACTTGATTGAATCGAATATTCAACAAGTTCTGCTTCCTAAGTCTGCTCAGGAGAGAGATTTCTGCTAGAGTGTAACTGTTTACTCTAGGCAGTTTGAATCTAGAATGACCCTTCTACCTCTCCTTGTAACGTTTTTTTAATTGTTGCTGGGCTCTGCACAATGGAATGCTGTAACCCTCACGTCTTATTCTATGGGAACCGCTAGTGAGTCACCTGGAGAATTACTTTAATACATTTATTTGTTTAGCTCGGTCTGTGTTAAGGCTGGGGTACAGAGATAGATAGAAAAATGGTAAAAGATCACTGTCACACTAGCTTTCACATGGCTATGAATCATATGTAGTCCAGCCACTTGATAACAGTCAAAATCACACATTTATTTCTTCTACTCTATACACGATCTTCGAAGTACGAATCTAACTTAAGAGTTCAATTGTCAATGCGAATTGTTCGCTCGCTGATAATCTAGGCAGCTACTTATTCTTCATAGGGCACTGGCTACTAGCGTTCATGAAGAGTGGACTGCTGTGGTCCTTTTGCTACAGTTTTAATGCACTGTTTCCTGGGCACTTAAATGATCAGTGGTTTCGTGGTTGAAGCGCTGCGTTGAGATAACTTCTACGACACTCTGTGTTGTCGTTGCTTGTGTTAGACGGGTGGGCTATCTGCGTTCGATGCTGTAGATACCTCGGCAGCCAACTCAAATCGCAGATTAGGTTCTATTCTTTGCAGAGTTGGGCTCACGATATCCCGCCTGCTTGTCTGTAACATAAGAGACGAAATTCTGCACAACCCTGAATAATAGGTCTGTGCAGAGCGTCTCACTGGAAGCCAAAGTAGCCCTCAGTGATAGCTCCACATCTCTATATATAAGCGACGAACATTCTGCTAAGTCGGTGGTCCACTGGAATCTCCACTCTAATTTCCTAAACATACATAAATATAAATCGTGGCTAACTATACACATAAAGAATTAATAATAATATAAACATTCACTGGTATAGCCACTGGTCTGAAAGCATACATATAGGTTAAACAACAGTGGTTCCATCAGGTATACAACATGGCGTCAAAACCAGTCGTCCTTGACACGTGTTCGGCTTCTCCACGTGGTAAGGCAAAATCGGACTAACAATTCAAATCTATGCATAGCAAATTCCACAAACATAATTTCAACAATAATATAAATACATCACGATGAAACAGAAGTAGGTTTATTTACCTGTTCGACAATGTCAGGCCCGTGGCTACTTGTTTGAATTCAAATATTCAACAAGCACTGCTTCCCTGTTCTATCAGTGGAGATATTTCTCTGCTCGAGTGTAGCTGTGTACTGCTCAGAGCTTTCCACACAACTGACCCTATACTTGGCTTTGACTGAATCAGCCAGAACTGGTCCTAACCACTCTACCTGTGTAGATTGGCTGAAACAATCTAAGTGACTATAAAGTTCAAAACACCATCTAGGCCGCGATGATGTCACTAAACGGCTCGCGTCAGCTCGCAGTGTGTGTGTACACATCAGTTATACCTTAATCGTCTGCTATAGACTACAGTAACCTTCTAACTTTAACTACTGCTAAACAAGCAAAAGCTCAAATAGTGCGAGGTAAACGGGTCTGCTTCTAACAGGCTCCCTCAACTGAAAAAAGGCGATGACTACTGGATTCGACCTTTTTCTACTATAGAGCCTAGTTTAACACTGCACTATCCTAGGGTCCTATATCAAACTAGTTAAGTTGCTCTACCTGCGCTGCAATGCATTGCCAGGTAGCTATGGACACAAGTGACAGGGTTTTACTGGACGGGGACGAATTGTGGTGCTGTGGCCCTTAGTTGTGTTGGGTGGGCGACAGCTGCTGTGTCCTCCACGAGATGGCGACTGAGGTAGTCGGCTCTGTGGTTCTCTTTGCCGGGGATGTACTCGATTTGAAAAGAGTATCCCTGAATGGTGAGTGCCCATCTCATCAGGCGAGAGTTAAACGATTTGGAGGCTGTCAGGAACGATAGTGGTTGGTGGTCCACCTGTACTGTGAAGTGTGTCCCATACAGGTAGAGTTGAAACTTCTGTATGGCCCAGACTACTCCAAGGCATTCTTTCTCCGACGTGGCGTAGTGTGTTTCGGCGGGTCTCAGTTTTCTGCTGGCGTAGGCGACAGGGAATAGCGTCTCTGCATTCCTGGGGTTGCGCTGTAGCAGGACTGCTCCGAGTCCTAAGTCACTTGCGTCGGTGCGTAGAACGAATGGCCGCGTCAAATGTGGTAGGTGGAGTACTGGCGCCGATGTCATTTTGTCCTTGAGTGTTTGGAATGCTGTCTCGCATTCGGCTGTCCATACGACTTTGTCCGGGGCGATTTTCCCGGGTTCCATTATTTTGTCAGTGGCACAGCGATGCTGTTGTATTTGGGGATGAACTTCTGGTAGAAGCCGCAGAGCCCTAGAAACGACTGCACTTCCTTTTTAGTCTTGGAGCGTCGAGTAGGCGTTTCACAGTCTTTTCTACCGGTCGCAGGCTTCCTTGACTTATGGTGTGTCCCAGGAATTCTAATTCCGTGAATCCAATCTGGCACTTGGTGGGTCTTGCCGTCAATCCAGTGTCTCTGAGGCGGGCGAGAAGTCGTTGTAGGAGCGTGACATTTTCCTCCCAAATAGGTGTTGCTATGAGGATGTCGTCCATAAACGCGTGTAGGTGCTCGCTGCACAGGGGTGCCAGGAGTTTCCGCATCATGGCGCTGAAGATGCTGGGTGCGTTGTGGGGTCCGAATGGAAATACATTGAACTCGAAGTGTCCTTCCATAGTGCTAAACGCTAGGTACTTTCGGACTTGTGGTTGTACTGGTATCTGATAGTATCCTTTGCTGAGGTCGATGCGTGAGAAGTACTTCGCTCGCTGTAGCCTAGCAAATAGGTCTGTCTGGTCCGGGAGTGGCTCTGGCTGGAACTGCGTTACGGCATTCGGGAGTCTGAAGTCGATTCACAGTCGATGCTCTCCGTTGGGCTTTCGCAACAATACCGTGCCTGCACTGTAGGGTGAAGTAGACGCTGAGATGATTCCGCCTGCCAGTAAGGTGTCTATCTCTTCCTTGATGGCTCGCTGCTGCGACAGTGGCATCGGTTAGAGCTTCTGGCTGACGGGTGTCGGGTCACCGTTAGGGTTACTTCGACGAGGTCTGTCCTCCCTGGTCGGTCTGTGAGCATAGTCTGATGTTGTCGAATGACCTGTAGTACTTGCTGTTGCTGTTTGGCGGTTAGGTCTCCGTTGAGTATCACATCTTTGTGGGTTTCTTTGGAGTGCAGGGGATACTCTACTGCATTGGTCTCCATGCTTTCTCCTTCTTCCGCGATGGCGATGGCTAGCAAGTTGTGAGTGCTGGGGGTCGCTGGTCGGTCCGTGTATTTCTTGAGGAGATTGATGTGGTGGTATCGAGCTCTCCCGTTTACCTCTACTTGGTAGACTGTCTTGGATTTCTTGGCAGTCACCCGATACGGTTCTCTCCAAGCGATGTCCAGCTTGTTGGTCCCACTTGGAAGTAAGAGTAGCACTTGATCGCCGACTTGCAGTTCTCGGTCCTTCCCGTGGCGGTTGTAGTACTTCGCCTGACGGGCTCTTGCCTTCTTCAGTGCTTCACCAGCTTTCTTCCACGTTGCTTTGAGGGTTTCCTGCAGGTCTGCGACGTACTTGGTGGCACCTCTGGGTGTGTCGTCTATCTTGGCTTCCGTCCAAATTCTGCGTAGGGCTTCTAGCGGTCCTACTAGAGGTCTGCCGAATAGCAATGTTGACGGGGTGTAACTTGTGGCTGCATGGGGCGTTTCTCGATATGCGAACAGTGCCGCATTCACGTAGGTGTCCCACGCTTCTGGATTGTCGTCGGCTACATTCCTGAGGATGGTGAGAAGGGTTCCATTCAGTCTTTCTACTTGTCCGTGGCTGGCTGGGTGGTACGGTGGTGTGCAAATGTGATGAACTTGTATCAATTCGAACACGTCTTGCATCAGGCGGCCGGTGAAATGAGATCCGTTGTCCGTTCTAATGCTGTCCGGGAATCCGACTCTGGTAAAGATGGCGATGAGTGCATCTGCAATCTTCCTGGTGTCGATCGCTGACAACGGGACCGATTCGCACCACATCGTACAGGCGTCGACGAGTGTGAGTAGAAATCTGTCCCGCTTCTTGGTCATGGGCAGTGGTCCGACTATGTCTACTGAGACTTGCTGGAATGGCACGCCGACTACTACTGATGGTCCTAAGGTAACTGGTACGGTGTGATGGCGCGGGGAATATCGTTGACATTGGTGACAAGATTTCACGTAGCGCTTGACATCCCCCGTGATTCCTGGCCACTAGTAGTGTGCTCTGATCCTCTGTACTGTGGCTCCAATTCCCATGTGTCCGCTGAGTGGCATGCTGTGGCCTAATTCTAGTACTTGGGCTCGAAGGGTGGCTGGTAGTACTAGCTGGTTGTGATCTCCATCTCCTTGTCGATGTAGAACTCCGTCTTCCATGTAGAAGTCTCCTTTGTGCGGGGGTGTGTGCGCCTTGGGTAGCTTCTGGAAGCACTTGGCTATCGAGGTGTCCTCTTTCTGTGCTGTTTTGATCTCTTCGAGTCCTGGATTCGGGGCTAACTCGGGCTGGGGTGGTTGGGTTTTAGCTTGGGCCCTGGTTTGCACTGCAGCTATCTCTACAGTTTTGGGGGGCGTGCCTAAGAACACATACCTACAACCTAGCACTAGATAGCTTCTGGAAGCACTTGGCTATCGAGGTGTCCTTTTTCTGTGCTGTTTCGAGTCCTGGATTCGGGGCTAACTCGGGCTGGGGTGGTTGGGTTTTAGCCTGGGCCCTGGTTTGCACTGCAGCTATCTCTACAGTTTTAGGGGGCATGCCTAAGAACACATACCTACAACCTAGCACTAGATCATACTGGGGTTTCTGTAAAACAGCTGCTTGGATTCGTCCTATGACGTATCTACTCTCTACTTCTATCCAAGCTATTGGGCACCTAGTCGTCGGTTTCGTCAAGTCTGCTACTTGTAGTTCGACTGTCTTGTACGTCAAGTCCGCGCGCGATACAAGAGATTCGCTAACTATCGCGTCGTATGATAGACCTGTGTCATACAGACAGTTCGCTTCTTTACCGTTGACCTTGACCGTGTCTGTCACCAATGAGTGATCTCCTATGGTGTGTGGCTTGCTACCGCTGCTTTGAGTTAGAACTCTATGCGCTGGCCGGCTTTCGCGCTCGTCCCTACGTTGTGCGGCCAACTTGAAACATTCCGCGTGGAGTGATTATTTCTGTTGCAGAACGAGCAATACCGTTTCTGTTCTGCGGGACCTCTTTTTACGAATTCCGTGTTGGGTCCTTTATTTTGCCCAGGTCTGGGGTGATTCGGCCTATTCGCGGTGCGCTCTTCCCGGTGAGGGCTTCGTTTCTGTGCCTCTTTCCCGTTAGGCTTTAGGTCTCGCCTGAAGCACTTGGCTTCTCCGTGGGCGGCCACGTACCTATCTGCGACCTTGACCAGATCCTCCAGTCTTTCCTCGCCCTGCTCTACTGAGAATGTTCTCAGCTCGGGGGTCATGGTTTCCCGTAGCTGTTCCCATACTAACAGTTCTGTCAGTCCATCATATGTCTTAGCCGTGGCTGACTGGCTAATCCACTTATCTAGCATTGTGGACAACCGATCTGCGAACTGCGCATAGCTATCTCCTTTCACTCTCCGATTGGTGCGGAATTTTTGCCGGTAGCATTCTCCTGTTAGTTCGAATCCCGTTAGGAGTGCCTCTTTAAAGGCTCTCTTAAGGCCCCGCCACACATACCGGTTTGAAGGCCGAATCTAGATCGGATTTCGGATCCGTTTCGACTGAAGTGCGATGGGGCCGGACTCCAAAACCGGTAGCACTGCCACACATTTCCGATCAAGTCGACCCGAAACTTCCACACAATGTGCATTTGTTTATATTCACTTTCACTAGTGTCAGTGTACACGATCTCCAACCCCATCCAACAGTTCACCATCCACATCTAGTCTGAAACCACAGCAGAAATAATGTCTGTACATGCTACAAAACCTATTTAAAAATAAAAACGTAATGGAAAACAAAATCAAAACCATACACAACATCGCGGGTTGCATCACAGGCTCTGAAGTCTTTTATTTCGTCTTTGAAAACTCATGGGCCTCCTACATAGGTACATAGTATAGTATATATAGTATGTAATTGAGGCCTACGAAAGACGAGACTTCCCAGCCTGTGGTTGCATTTCCACTCACCTGTCATCAGCTTCGTTTGTGCCGCCAAGTTGACAATGAACACGGGATGCATTCTGATTGGTTGGAAGTTTACAACCGGGGCCGATTTTGCACGGCAGAATAGAACAGGCTCTAATCGCACGATACCGAGCCGATTGCAAATCGGACCGCAGGCAAGTTAGAATTCTGACGTCATCACGTAGCGACCGGGATCGGATCGCAAACAAAATCGTTGTAAAATCGGCATGTGTGGCGGAGTCTTTACATCCCGTCGTACGTGGTTATAGATCGTTCGTCCTTGGAGTTCCTGTTAGTCGTAGAGTTCTCGCACGATGAAAATCAAATCAGAGAGAAAGTATGTCGTAAGTACTTGATAAGTGAGTGCGTCTTGCTCTAAACGTGAGGCACGCAAGTGGTCCGTACGCCTTTCTGTAAGTAGGAAGAAGTAAGTAGCACGTACGATCTGTACTTCTGTCGCACGCAATGAGTGGGATAATCGTACGTGAGTTGCAAGTGAAGCCTACGGTTTCAGAAATCCTACTTACGAAGTAAGAGAAACGTAAGAAAAACGTAAGAAACACGGAAGTGTTAAACAAGACAATCGTGCGTCAAATTGAAAGGACGCACGATAATATAAAAGGGTGCACTGAATCTCGATCGTCCTTAACGCTCATGCAATAGGACGTTAAGCATCGTTTTCCGTCCGTTCATCATTAGATATGTAATCGTCCCCTATACGCTTATGTGTCCGGGGACGTTAATCTATTTAACTAACTAACTTCATCATTCCCTGTTCAGCATCCAATATGGCAATATCAAGAAGGATGCGCCATCGTCTTCTGTGGCTGTTGTTGCAAGAGGAAGCGGAAGACCGTGATGCAGTGCTCGCAGTAGTTGCTCTGGATCGTCTGCAAATTCCAGGTTGTAACAACCCCAGCAATCTACTGGTCGTTACCCGAGCGCTTGTTAGGAGCTGGCTGGGCTATGGACAAGAAGTGTATCATGCAACAAGCAACACAAATAAGCTAAAACTGCAAAGAAAGGAATGATTTTTCTGAGCTCCGTTTTGGGGTTAGCAAGAGGACGCCGCATGAACAGACGTACAGGGAAGCTGGTTGGCTGCCGCTGGACAGAGAGCGGGAACTTCGTACAGCTCAGTATATCTGTCGCGCTCAAGCTGTAGACAACTCTACTGCAGAGGAAATAACAGAAACATTTAACAGCAAACGAGAACAACACAAAGTTAATCTGGCAAGAAAAACCCCAACTCTAGCAAGAAGATGTACATCAACGTACGACTACGCTGCAGACCTTTTAAACCAGGCAGGTGTGTGTGGTCAATCAGTCAATAAACTGCAAGCATCACCTATCCCACCGTGGACCCTTCAACACATCAACTGTCACTATAATTACACTAGTGTCACAAAAAGTGAAAATCCAGTAATGGTGGCAATGGCAGCCAAAGAACATCTAGCAACACAATTTAGTCAGCATATGCATATCTTTACAGATGGATCAAAGCAAGCTGATGGTACTGTAGGGTGTGGCTTCTATATCCCTCACTTGGGAGTAATTAAAAGTTTTAGGCTAAACAATGATATTTCTATAACATCATCTGAACTTTTTGCAATATATATGGCTTTATCCTATATAGTAGACTTTCCGAGAACTTTTTTCAAGATAGTGGTGATCTCTGACTCCAAATCCAGCTTGCAGGCTATAGAGAACGCATCAGGGTGCAGAGAGAACCTGGTGAACGAAATCACTTGCTTGGTACACAGTCTACAATCCCGAGGCGCAGATGTGGACCTGGTGTGGGTACCTGGTCACGCTGGCATCAGGGGTAACGACATAGCAGACACGGCAGCCAAGCACGGGGCTGTCCTTCCTATTGTGTCGACCAATATCGGCTTCTCCCAATCAGAGCTTTGCAAGAGACTAAGGTCGGCGGCATGGGACAGATGGAAAGCAGACTTCAAACGTTCCGCCCAGGCCAGAAACTGGATGGTTCCAGACCCGCTTGTTGTCCGCCTGCCAAGGCTTCCGCTGCATCACGTCCACATGCTGTGTCGTTTAAGGACAGGCTACCTAAAATATCACTACAATGACTGTAAATGTTCATGTGGACAGCAACTCTCCAGAGACCATCTTTTTACCTGTCAGGGTGTAGCTGTTCAGTGCCCAAGAACAAAACTTTTGACAAACCAGACTCAACTAGGTTTGTCAGCTGCAGCCGTTCTAAACCCACACCCAGGCATAGGCTGGCATCAAGCAGCCGTATGGTGCGCCGAACTGGCATTGTCTGACGTGGGACACTTAATTTAGTTATGCAGTAGCGATATAGAAAAAATCTCTCTCTCCCTCCCTCCCTCTCCCTCTCTCTCTCTTCTCTCTCTCCTATTGTTCTGTCGCTTTCTTCCACACTGCACAGCAATTACGAAAGTGTTTTATTTTATTTTATGTAAAGAAAGTCTTAACTGTTTTTAAAATGTCCATGTAAAGTTTACTAACGTGAGGAAATTTAAAATATGTATGCATGTATGGATATATGAATGTGTGTATGTAAATATATATATGTATGGGTGTATATATATATATTGATTAACTAGAACTATGCGTTTGGACTTGATTTGGCTCGGAGGGGTCCGCTGGACTTGAGGCGGTGATTATGCGATGTAATGTAACTACGCGTTTACTATTTTTGTGCAAGGAGGTCCAGAACCAGTATGGAAAATGCCCCCTCATAGATGATAAATTTTAGTATAAATGTAATAAATAATGGTTTATTTTTTAATATTTAGACTATATTTTTGGTTATTTGGTATTTGAGCGTGTTTTGTTAAACTGTGATGAGGAGTCCGGGTGCGAACATGCTTTTATGCCGTGCTCATGGGTGTGAAGGTGTGTGGGTGGTGTGCATGTGATATAGGGTAATGACAAACTCATTTTTAAATGCTATGTCCCTTTGTATTTTTAAACTTTTTAAATTCTTTTTTGTTTAAATTAATTAATTTTTTTTTAATTTTTCTTTTGAAGTAAACAAAATGCTACCTGTTTGTATGTTGGTGTATTGTATGTGTTGTTTAAGATTTAATGCTCTTTGTAAATAGCTTCTTTTTTCCCCCTTTTTTTTCTTTTTTTTTTAAAACCTTTTGTACATATATCCCCCCCCCCAGCCACCCCCAGCGATATCAAGGTGTTTTAGTCCTCTTTGACTTCAATGTTTTATGGACTTTAATAAAGATATACTACTACCTCGTCTGCAAGAGAGGCAAAGAAGAAGGAGGCGTTACTGGGTGACATGGCTGACAAGAAGACCCCTGTTTGGCCAGTATGAGACGTTGTTCCAGGAGCTTGACAAACAGTCTCCTGGAGACTACCTTGGGTTCATCCGTATGGATAGGAACCTGTTTGCTGAAGTGCTTCAACGTGTAGCTCCCCGGATCACCAAGAGTCCAAGGTAAGAGCAATATTCACCAACAATGTGTATATCAGTATTTGTAGGATATACATGTATCTACATTCAGGTATCCTTCAAGTGAATGATAAGGATTAACAAAGATTAACAAGGATTTATTGAAATCGCGACTTTATTATTACAAGTTTGCAGTACAACAATGTATCTATGGCAACATATATTTATGGCAAGCCATTTCACTATTCAATGTGGAATATGGAATATAGATTGCTTATTTATTTTATCAGAAATATCAAATATTATATATAAGATATCTTATTTAAAATATCAGATATACTCTCTCTCTCTCTCTCTCTCTCTCTCTCTCTCTCTCTCTCTCTCTCTCTCTCTCTCTCTCTCTCTCTCTCTCTCTCTCTCTCTCTCTCTATATATATATATATATATATATATATATATATATATATATATATATATATCTGTGCAAATACAACAAGTCCATTGCTTAAGAGCATTCGCCCTATTCCTATCCTATCATGTCCCGTAACCCGGAGGTCGTAAGGGCACCACAGATGATCGTTTAACCAGCATACTCCTTCTTTTTCTGTCCTTAGCAGCCCAGATGGCTTCGCTCAGTGTCAAACCAGTCCATTCTCGAATATTGTCCTCCCACCTCTTTTTCGGTCTCCCTCTTCTTCTTTCCGTTTCTTCACCACTGTGAGCAGGTCATCGTGTTGTCCAATGGCTTGTGTGATGGGCTGTCGGACTTTGTCGTTGGTGATGTGTTGGGTATAGGAAATGCCAAGAAGTCTTCTGTAGCACCTCATCTCCATGCTTTGTATTTTTCGTTGTAGATCTGCTGTGAGGGTCCATGTTTCGCAAGCATATTGGAAGATGGAGATGATAAGGGAGCGCAGCAGTCTTACCTTGGAATGTAGACTGATTGTCCTGTCTTTCTAAATGGGCTTCAGCCTTGTCAGGGCAGCAGGTGTTTGTGCGATCCTGGAGAGGACTTCCTGTCGGGACCCATTGTCTGACACAATGGCTCCCAAATATTTGAAGCTATGCACTGTATTGAGGGATTGGCCTTGGACTTCGATGTCCATGTTGATGCCATGGGTGTTGTTGGTCATCATTTTGGTCTTCTCTGCACTTATTTCCATTCCATAAGCTCTGGAGGTGACACGGTGTCAAGCCTCTGTACCAGCTGTTCAAGTTCTTGTTCCTCTCCAGCCAATCAATCAATGTCATCCGCAAAACGAAGATTTGAGATTGCTCTACCCCCTATGCTGACTGTGCCTTCGTGATATGCAAGAGCATCTGACATGATGCGCTCTAAAAAGATGTTGAAGAGTGTTGGAGAGAGTAGGCATCCTTGACGCACACCGATTGTTGTTCTGAACCAGTTTCCGATGACGCTGTTATGGAGGACTGCACTGGTAGCCTTGTCATACAGGCTTTTGATGACTTCAGTAATTTTTGGGCTGATGTTGTACACTTTCATTGTTGCCCATAGAGCTGCATGCCAGACTCGGTCAAACGCCTTCTTGAAGTCTATGAACACATGATATAGATGTTGTTGCTGTAGGTTTTTCTCACAGATTATTCTGAGGTTGAAAATCTGTTCAGTGGTACTTCGCCCTGCCCTGAATCCTGCTTGTTCTTCAGCTATGATTTGTTCAGCTTGGGGTTTCAACCTGTTGAGTATTATTTTCAGGAGGACCTTGCTGGGATGGCGGATGAGGTTGATGGTGAGGTAATTTTCACACTCCTGAAGGTTACCTTTTTTGGGAAGAGTAATGACAAGCGACTGGGTCCATGGTGTAGGCCACTACCCACTCTGACATATCTTGCTATAGATAATGGTGAGGGCATCAATCATCGCTTCTCCTCCTGCTTGTAACAGTTCCGCGGGTATGTTGTCCACTCTCGCTGACTTCCCTTTCTTCAGCGATTGCACTGCTGCCTCAACTTCTTCCCGGAGAATTGGGAGGATTTCTTCTTCTTCACTGTTCTCGGGTCATGCTAGAACTGATGGGTCTCCATTGGGTGTATGGTTGTAGTACTCTGTCCATCTGTCCAAGACTTCTTGTTCTTCTGTAAGGCACATGCCAGACTTGCTTTGGATCGTTTAGACTTTGGGCTGTTTAACACTTGTCAGCCCCTTCACAGTCTGGTAGGCCTTCTTGCTGTTGTTCTTGTTCAGAATGTTCTCTATTTCCTGGCATTGATCTTCTATCCAGTTCTCCTTTGCTGTGCGCATGCCTTTTCGGATGTCATTGTTGATTTTTCGGTAGACATCAGCTCCCTGTGAGGTGTTCTTTTTTTTTTTTATTTTTTTTTTTATTTTATCTCTCTTCCTTTATCACACAGATCCAAAAGTTCAGGTGTGATCCACGGCTTCTTCTTTGGTCGGTGCTTGCCTAGGATCTCAGTGGCGGCATCTGTCACAGCTGAGTTGAAGGTGGTGGTCATGGTGTTGACATCTACTTTACCAGCTTTCAAAATGACCAGTGGTGGAAATTTCCCTCCAATTGTGGCCTGAAATAGTTCTGCCACCTCCGGGTCTTGCAGTTTGTCCAGGTCGAACTTCAGTCTAGTGCACTTTGCTGTATTTACTCTCTTCAAGTGGAGCCGGAAAGACATCATTACGAGATCGTGGTCACTTCCGATGTCTGCTCCTGGAAAAGTGCGTGTCCTGCCAATGTTGTTGTATGATCTGAAGCGTTTCTTGACCATGATGTAGTCGATCTGGTTGTGATGCTCCCCGCCGGGACTGTGCCATGTCCATATATCTTTACTGCAGAATTGTATGCTATTATTATGGCTTAGAATTGTGTTCTTACATTGACATTAGATTTGTTTGGCATAGTGTTATGTGTAGACTCAAAATCTGTTTTGTATGCGCTACAAAATTGGAATTGCTCAGTTAGAAGAGAAATGATTTTTGAAATCAAATATCTTTTACACTGTTTATTAATTAAGAATGTTTTTCTGTGGGTTCCCTCTCATTGTGGAATAAAAGGTAATGAATTAGCCGATAAACTAGCTAAAGATGGTGCAACTAAGTCTACTGAAGTTAATCATATCATGAGCCTCTCCTACTATGAATTGAAATCAATAGTAGACAATTATTTTCTTTAAAATATACACAATAATATTTCGTCTAGCTCCAGACATTTGACAAAAGTTGTCTACAAGTTAAAATTAAATTCATGGAAAACTAAATTTTCTAAAGGCGTTAAATGTGTCTGCTCAAATGCTCTGACTGTAGAACATTTGATATTACATTGCCCATGTCTGAACAAATTGTTTATAGAAAATAATATTAACACTGTTACCACACAGTGTAATTATTAAAAAAAAAATTAGCTGATAATGACTTAATGCTGACGATCGCATCTATTATATCGTGTACACAGATAGAAAAAAATGTTATAATTATTTTATTCGATGTATTTTAGATCTTAAGATGATGGTACTTCAATGTTAGGTTACATTGTTTAATCAGTATAAAATTCTTATGGGTTTGTTGTTGCTGTTGTATTCTTTTTCTTCAATTTTAGTTTTCTTTTTATTATTATTATTATTTATTTATTTATTTATTTATTTATTTATTTATTTATTTATTTATTTATTTATTTATTTATTTATTAATATTTTATGTTTTCACCTTATCATTTATATTATTATTATTTTGTTTATTCGTTTTTCTAGTCTAAAATCACATAATTTGGAACAGACTTTAAATACATTGATTGAATTGAATTGATCAGGGGAAATCAGAACGAGCCAAATGTCGGTCTGCCTATCCGTCTGTCCGTCGTTGTGGTCGTTGTAAGCCATGTCTGAACAACCATTGAACGGGTTTTGACCAAACTTCATAACCTGTATACATATAAGCGAATTACATATATAGGCCTACACAACTGAGTACCCCATGCGCACCAAGATTTCTTCGATGGAAAGGTTGAAGTGAAATAAAATCTTATGTCTTAAGAACAGTACCTAGATTAGTGGCTCGCCTCCAGCATCATCACATTTGCTCCACCGTAAAGGTAAAACTCAGTGGAGTAATGGAATATCTAATTTTAAAAAAAACAAAACGGCTAATGCACATTTGATGAGGTGTTTTATTTAACTTAAAAAAAAATATTTGTATACCTATCCTATCCTATCCTATCCTATCCTATCCTGTCCCGTAACCCGGAGGTCGTAGGGGCACCACAGATGATCGTTTAAGCAGCATACTCCATCTTTCTCTGTCCTCAGCAGCCCTGATGGCTTCGCTCAGTGTCAAACCAGTCCATTCTCGAATGTTGTCTTCCCACCTCTTTTTCGGTCTCCCTCTTCTTCTACCTCCTTGCACTGTGCCTCGCAGAGTAGTCTTTGCAAGGCCGGATGATCTGGTGACGTGGCCATACCATCGGAGTTTCCGTTTTTTCACCACTATGAGCAGGTCATCGTTTTGTCCAATGGCTTGTGTGATGGTCTGTCGGACTTCGTCGTTGGTGATGTGTTGGGTATAGGAAATGCACAGAAGTCATCTGTAGCACCTCCTCTCCATGCTTTGTATTCTTCGTTGGAGATCTTGCTGTGAGGGTCCATGCTTCGCAAGCATTTAGGAAGATGGAATGTAGACTGATGGTCCTGTCTTTCCAAATGGGCTTCAACCTTGTCAGGGCAGCAGTTGTTTGTGCGATCCTGGAGAGGACTTCCTGTCGGGACCCATTGTCTGATACAATGGCTCCCAAATATTTGAAGCTATGCACTATGTTGAGGGATTGGCCGTGGACTTGATGTCCATGTTGATGCCATTGGTGTTGTTGGTCATCATTTTGGTCTTCTCTGCACTTATTTCCATTCCATAGGCTCTGGAGGTGTTGTCAAGCCTCTGTACCAGCTGTTCAAGTTCTTGTTCCTCTCCAGCCAATCCATCAATGTCATCCGCAAAACGAAGATTGGAGATTGCTCTACCCCCTATGCTGACTGTGACTGTGCCTTCATGATCTGCAAAAGCATCTGACATGATGCGCTCTAGGAAGATGTTGAAGAGTGTTGGAGAGAGTAGGCATCCTTGACGCACACCGATTGTTGTTCTGAACCAGTTCCCGATGGCGCTGTTGTGGAGGACTGCACTGCACTGCACTGTACTGCACTGTACTGCACTGCACTGCACTGTATACACGTACTTCAAACAGCACTCTAGATGTCGGTCAGTTGGTCGGTCCATCGCTCCGAGTTTCACTTTAGTGTTGAAAACCCACTGTTGAGCTTATCTCAATAATAACTTGTACTTGTACTTTCTAAAAGGTTATTGCGCTTCACCTTTTTCTAAAAACGGTTTGCGCTGTATCATAATAAATAAATAAATAAATAAATAAATAGAATTGGCTGAGCCGATTGCCATAAGTTTTGCCTTGCAGATAGTTCGGACAGTGGCCTATCTATCATTAACTGAGTCAGTGTTGTTTCTTTTTTCTTCGTTAGGATTAGGCCGAGTCACAATACTGCCAAGACAATCAACACTTTTGGGAAAAAGCCTATTTTTCCGCTGTGTGTGAATGTATGGAAACACATTTTGAATGGTTTTCCATCTTGATTTTTAATTATTTTAGTGGTTGTTTTTTTAAATAACACCAGCGGCAGACATGAAAACTTCGCGAATTACTCCAACCAATAAATGAACATTACGAGTTGATTCTTCCTAAATTGATACACGACATCAAAGTTGAGCTGAGTCTTTAACCAATCTAATACAACAGGCACTACAGTATACGTCCATTCGAGATGATGATGATGATGATGATGATGATGATGATGATGACGACGACGACGATGGCGATGATTCGTATACTTGTATTTATACATATTCTTCGTATTAATGCTGCATGGAGAGACAGAGTATGGGTGATTTTCATAATAGCTGGAGTGAAAGTAACGAATGTCACTAACTGTAAACTACTTGACTCATCTAAATTTGCAATCATTGTTTGCTTTCTCTGAGACACGGATATACAATAAATAGGTGAAAGCATAGCAGGGACATTGGCGAATATAACAAGGCTACACTCCTTGATTTTCTCGTAATGATTTCAATCTACAGTTCAACAGTCAAAGTTTGCCTATAACAACCACGCACCACGATGTATCATTGAACAAAATAATATTAAATTCAGTTCAACAGATCGTTGTTACCATCAAAGAAATTATGTATAGCCCTTTGAATCACAATCAGAATCCGAATAATTTAGTTTGCCCTCAACAAAAAGCAAGGAACATTATTTAGCAGTGTACTGTACAATAAGCATTGGCAGTCACACTCACACAGTACACCCAATATACAATAAAACATCAGTCCATAACAGCATGTAACACCAAACTTCCATTCATCCATTTCCTCTCAACTCCCAGCTGGAGTGAAAACAACCCCAAACATGCAGCCTCTCTCCCTTCCTCCCTGCACACTCCTCCACCCCAAGCCACGGCATGTACAACCACCCCAAGGCACGGTATGTACAACCGCCCCAAGCTACGGCATTATACAACGACCACAAGCCACGGTATGTACAACCACCCCAAGTCACAGTATGTACAACCACCCCAAGTCACAGTATGTACAACCACCCCAAGTCACAGTATGTACAACCACCCCAAGCCACGGTATGTACAACCACCCCAAGTCACAGTATGTACAACCACCCCAAGCCACTGTATATACAACCACCCCAAGCTACGGCATTATACAACGACCACAAGCCACGGTATGTACAACCACCCCAAGTCACAGTATGTACAACCACCCCAAGTCACAGTATGTACAACCACCCCAAGTCACAGTATGTACAACCACCCCAAGCCACGGTATGTACAACCACCCCAAGTCACAGTATGTACAACCACCCCAAGCCACTGTATATACAACCACCCCAAGGCACGGTATGTACAACCACCCCAAGCCACGGTATGTACAACCACCCCAAGCTACGGCATTATACAACCACCACAAGCCACGGTATGTACAACCACCCCAAGTCACGGTATGTACAACCACCCCAAGCCACAGTATGTACAACCACCCCAAGCCACAGTATGTACAACCACCCCAAGTCACGGTATGTACAACCACCCCAAGCCACAGCATGTACAACCACCCCAAGCCACGGCATGTACAACCACCCCAAGCCACAGTATGTACAACCACCCCAAGTCACAGTATGTACAACCACCCCAAGTCACAGTATGTACAACCACCCCAAGTCACAGTATGTACAACCACCCCAAGCCACGGTATGTACAACCACCCCAAGCCACAGTATGTACAACCACCCCAAGCCACAGTATGTACAACCACCCCAAGCCACGGTATGTACAACCACCCCAAGCCACGGTATGTACAACCACCCCAAGCCACGGTATGTACAACCACCCCAAGCCACGGTATGTACAACCACCCCAAGCCACGTTATGTACAACCACCCCAAGCCACAGTATGTACAACCACCCCAAGCCACAGTATGTACAATCACCCCAAGTCACAGTATGTACAACCACCCCAAGCCACGGTATGTACAACCACCCCAAGCCACGGTATGTACAACCACCCCAAGCCACGTCATGTACAACCACCCCAAGCCACAGTATGTACAACCACCCCAAGTCACAGTATGTACAACCACCCCAAGTCACGGCATGTACAACCACCGGGCAAATCTCAGAGGCTCCACTCCCGTGTTCATTGGTCATTCGCTTAGCCAACTGTCCTTACCTTCATTCACGAAAACGACAGCAACATAAAGCAATAATCAAATAATAATAGTAACCATCGTAGTAATCATCAACACATACAAATATCAATCCACCTACCACGCTTATGGTTGCTGTTAGAAAATACCTTTTTATTACCAATTTTGGTAAATGAATAACTATGTCGTTTATGAGTACAATAAAAAAAAAAACATGACAAATAAACGACAATTCTGAAATAAAATAATGTTTTTCTTTAAAATAAAAAAAAACTTATTTTAGAAACTCATTCATATTTAATACTTACATCTTAGACCCCTCTATCACACGTGCCACAATTAAAAAAAACAACACACCACAACTTTTATAATTATTAATTATTTTTGTTATAAGGTCACTTACTGTTTTCAATCTACAGCTTAATTGTGTTTTCCTTAATTATCACGAATATTGTGTGTTGTTTAAAGTGTCATAACAGTACACAAATGCCCTCTCTCTCTCTCTCTCTCTCTCTCTCTCTCTCTCTCTCTCTCTCTCTCTCAGAAGAAGAAGAAGAAGAAGAAGAAGAAGAAGAAGAAGAAGAAGAGAAGAAGAAGAAGAAGAAGAAGAAGAAGAAGAAGAAGAAGAAGAAGAAGAAGAAGAAAAGAAGACTACTGCACTATATTGTGTTGCGGAACATAGGCCTACGTGGTATTAGTTTCATTTAAAATGTGGGCGCTCAAACGTGACAGTTTACACCATTTATCATCGCTGTGATGTTAAGTAGTTAAGGATGTTTGTCTACCTAGTTAAGGATGCCAACGTGACCACCAACGGCTCTACAATTATTTGCAGTCACCTATCTTTCTTCTCCACTTTGGAAAGGACATTGTGTAGGCGTGTAGGCAGCAATAATTGTCTCTTTGAACAACACTGTCGACCTATATTCTGAATGTGAATGTCACATATACTACTTCGGAATAATTAACTTTTAAAAACAATGGACAGAGTTATTTACCCTTCTGCCAACCCCAACCCTATTTGCTTCCTAGTTTGTGATGTAAGCTACAGCCCACCACCCCTATCTCCCCACTCACTCCACCCCTTAACTCCCTCCACCTCAGGCACAAGTCACTTAACAGAGTTACACAAGTGGCGCGTTTGCACGTGCATCATGCACCACAGAGCTCTGCAGCGATTGATTTGTTGTAATTTACTACTACTACAAACGTATTTGTTGTAATGGATCCTTTCCTACATGTAATGTAACCTATGTAATATTGTGTGTGTGTGTGTATGTGCGTGTATTGTGTGATTACATGCAGATGCACGCAAGGGTACAAATGTTGTGTATCTGGTATGTTTGTTTGAGCTGAATATTATACTGTAATAACGTAATTGAGTGTGTGGGTGTGATTTGTGTGTGTGTGTGTGTGATTTGTGTGTGTGTGTGTTTTTTTTCTTGTTGTTTTTTTCCCCTCAATGTTATGTTACTATCCCATTTCTGTCACTGTGTTTATTGCCATTATAAAATCTTGTCTTGTCTTGCAAAGCGACAACCCACATTTTTCTTTCTGAGAAATAAAGAATGCATTGACTTGACTTGACTTGATAATAGGCTTCATTCATAAAACTTCTCCTAATCTTTAACTATCAGCTTGAAGAGAAGTTCGCGAGTCTGGTAACACCAATCAACGATGTGTATAAAAGCGGCGGAAGTGGACCGCAAGTACCAGGATACCCAGCAAGTGAGATCAGAGGTCAAGACGATGCTGCCAAGCACGCGATTCCACGGCAGTGTTGTTGTGGAGACGATGGCATGTGCAATTAATGGCCTGTGGGATAAAGATTTTAGATTAATTATACAATTTAATCTTCCAATCTGTCCCTTAACCAATTAACACAATAAAGTACCTTGGGCAGTTATTTTGAAAATCATATCACACACACATAAGCACACGGACACACGGCATCACATACACCCACACACACACCTACACACACACACACACGCACACAAACCATCATCTTCGTGTCTTTAAACAAATTTAAACACCTCCCCCTTAACATCCCTCACCTTCTTCTTCTTCTTCTACTACTACTACTACTACTACTACTACTACTACTACTACTACTACTACTACTACTACTACTTCTACTACTACTACTACTACTACTACTACTACTACTACTACTTCTACTACTACTGCTAAAAAGACAATAATAATAATAATAATAATAATAATAATAATAATAATAATAATAATAATAATAATAATAATAATAATAATAATAATAATAATAATAATAATAATAATAATTTAGTTATTCATTGCTTACATGGGTCCAGCGGACTGCAAAGAGCCGAATCAGGACCACAATATCAGGACCACAACTTGGTTGAAAGAGGACTCACTCCTGATCTGTATAAAAGATCTGCTGAAACAACCCTAGTGGTAACACTGAAGGGACTACACCAGCCGATCACTTTACAATAAAGACATCCCACGTAGGGAAAGAACAAATGAGAGTAACAGAAACAGTGGAAATGTAAAGCATTAATTTCCAGAAAGTGGGGATACCATTTATGAAAAAAAAAGACAAAAAACCGGCACCCCCACGAGGGGCGAGAGAGAGAGAGAGAGAGAGAGAGAGAGAGAGAGAGAGAGAGAGAGAGAGAGAGAGAGAGAGAGAGAGAGAGAGAGAGAGAGAGACTTCAGACTACATAACTTTATTTTTAAAGGTTAAGATTTTAGGCATGAGCCTATTCTTACAATCAGACCTTTTATAATAAGATAAAGATAGCATCAAAATGTACTATACCATTATAAAATAAATTAAACAAAAAAAAAAACGTTTATTACAACAAATACAAAAAGACAAAAGCCCAACCACCATTACTGCTACAACTATATATATATCACCACTACTACTATGATAAACGGCTAGAAACATTAACAGCAAATCTTTTTAGGAGACAATAACAATGAAACAATCTTAAGAGAAAGAGAGGGAGAGAGAGAGAGAGAGAGAGAGAATTCTTTATATAACGAAGGAAGTAGAATAAGCAGTGATCTGCATTTTTACATCTGACCCGTACCCTAAAGATGGACTAGTCTACTGAAACTACAAATCAACAATACAACAATTGCATGTTTACAGATAAACTTGAGTAAGAACACACATATGTACATGACATGCATTGCATGGAATGGGGGATGAGGTTGCACCTCAATTTCATATTTATTTAACATTTATAGCATTCTAAAGATCAATTAATTTGTAAGCAACAAAATTTAAATGATATTATACACACTAACTAGCACATATGAATCCTATCCTATCCTATCCTGTCCCATAACCCGAAGGCCGTAGGGGCACCACAGATGATCGCCTAACCAGCATACTCCATCTTTCTCTGTCCTCAGCAGCCCTCATGGCTTCGCTCAGTGTCAAACCAGTCCATTCTCGAATGTTGTCCTCCCACCTCTTTTTCGGTCTCCCCCTTCTTCTACCTCCTTGCACTGTGCCTTGCAGAATGGTCTTTGCAAGGCCTGATGATCTGGTGACGTGGCCATACCATCGGAGTTTCCGTTTCTTCACCACTGTGAGCAGGTCATCGTGTTGTCCAATGGCTTGTGTGATGGTCTGTCGGACTTCAACGTTGGTGATGTGTTGAATATAGGAAATGCACAGAAGTCTTCTGTAGCACCTCATCTCCATGCTTTGTATTCTTCGTTGGAGATCTGCTGTGAGGGTCCATGCTTCGCAAGCATATAGGAAGATGGAGATGACCAGAGAGCGCAGCAGTCTTACTTTGGAATGTAGACTGATGGTTCTGTCTTTCCAAATGGGCTTCAACCTTGTCAGGGCAGCAGTTGTTTGTGCGATCCTGGAGAGGACTTCCTGTCGAGACCCATTGTCTGACACAATGGCTCCTAAATATTTGAAGCTGTGCACTGTGTTGAGGGATTGGCCTTGTACTTTGATGTCCGTGTTGATGCCATTGGTGTTGTTGGTCATCATTTTGGTCTTCTCCGCACTTATTTCCATTCCATAAGCTCTGGAGGTGGTGTCAAGCCTCTGTACAAGCTGTTCAAGTTCTTGTTCCTCTCCAGCCAATCCATCAATATCATCCGCAAAACGAAGATTGGAGATTGCTCTGCCCCCTATACTGACTGTGCCTTCGTGATCTGCAAGAGCATCTGACATGATGCGCTCTAGGAAGATGTTGAAGAGTGTTGGAGAGAGTAGGCATCCTTGACGCACACCGATTGTTGTTCTGAACCAGTTCCCGATGACGCTGTTATGGAGGACTGCACTGGTAGCCTTGTCATACAGGCTTTTGATGACTTCTATAATTTTAGGGCTGATGTTGTACACTTTCATGGTTGCCCATAGAGCTGCATGCCAGACTCGGTCAAATGCCTTCTTGAAGTCTATGAACACATGATATAGATGTTGTTGGTGCTGTAGGTATTTCTCACAGATTATTCTGAGGTTGAAAATCTGTTCAGTGGTACTTCGCCCTGCCATGAATCCTGCTTGTTCTTCAGCTATGATTTGTTCAGCTTGTGGTTTCAACCTGTTGAGTATTATTTTCAGGAGGACCTTGCTGGGATGGCTGATGAGGCTGATGGTGCGGTAATTTTCACACTCCTGAAGGTTACCTTTTTTGGGAAGAGTGATGACAAGCGACTGGGTCCATGGTGTAGGCCATTCCCCACTCTGCCAGATCTTGTTGCAGATAATGGTGAGAGCATCAGTCATCAGTAGGGGTGTCGGATAGTGCAGTGGTTGGAGCACTCGCTACTGTGTCGAAAGTGAAGCACCGTCCGGTGCGGTTAGCACTTGGATGGGTGACCGCTAAGGTGTGAAGCGACAAACAACAACGCCCCCAGTTGACTCAACTGTGATTGAGTACCTACTCTCTTGAGGGTGGGGAAGGTAAAGCAGCGAGGGAGAGAGTTGGGCATCACCCTCATTACGCTGGCCCAAGATAAGTGTGATCTCCAACATCACGCTCCCCTACGGCCACAAGGCTATGGGACTACCTTTACCTTTACCTTTTTTATCAGTCATCGCTTCTCCTCCTGCTTGTAGCAGTTCCGCTGGTATGTTGTCCACTCCCGCTGACTTCCCTTTCTTCAGCGATTGCACTGCTGCCTCAACTTCTTCCCGGAGAATTGGGAGGATTTCTTCTTCTTCTCTGCTCTCGGGACATGCTAGAACTGATGGGTCTCCATTTGGTGTATGGTTGTAAAGGTCAGAGCAGTATTCTGTCCATCTGTCCAAGACTTCTTGTTCTTCTGTAAGGCAAATGCCAGACTTGCTTTGGATAGTGGAGACTTTGGGCTGTTTAACACTTGTCAGCCGCTTCACAGTCTGGTAGGCCTTCTTGCTGTTGTTCTTGTTCAGATTGTTCTCTATTTCCTGGCATTGATCTTCTATCCAGTTCTCCTTTGCTGTGCGCATGCCTTTTCGGATGTCATTGTTGATTTTTCGGTAGACATCAGCTCCCTGTGAGGTGTTCTTTTTCTTTTTTAACTCTCTTCGTTTATCACACAGATCCAAAAGTTCAGGTGTGATCCACGGCTTCTTCTTTGGTCGGTGCTTGCCAAGGATCTCAGTGGCGGCATCTGTTACAGCTGAGTTGAAGGTATTGGTCATGGTGTTGACATCTACTTCGCCTGCCCCCAAAATAAGCAGTGGTGCAAATTTCCCTCCAATTGTGGCCTGAAATATTTTTGCCACCTCCGGGTCTTGCAGTTTGTCAAGGTCGAACTTCAGCCTAGTGCACTTTGCTGTATTTACTCTCTTTAAATGGAGCCGGAAAGACATCATCACGAGATCGTGGTCACTTCATATGAATAATTGTCTAAAATCAATGAAATAAAACAATAATATATCGCATAAAATCATCAGTAGCAAAGAACACAAGTGTAGAGAGAGAAACAAATCTTATTATTATTTTCTTACATTTACAGCGATGGCAGCGTTTATTTTGACTTCATAAGATGGGAAGCATATTTGTACTAAAGCATTCAAGTGGTAGTTTGTCTCAGCAAGTTTGGGAGAGAGTTCCAGAGACTGTTACCTGAATAAATTAAACTAGACTTAAACAGATCAATCCGAGGGAGAGAGTGTTCAGTCACATGACTTAGCGTGAAGTTCTCAAAGTGAATATTGAGCATATGGTTTCTGTTACATAACCAGTAATAACTTTGTGCATAATTTTGTAAACACTTATTATAGGTCCCTACAGGTAGTTCATCATTTTTATTTTCCATCCTTCCCTGCTCCAACAGTTTATCCTCAAAGGACATGGAGATTTTATTGGCGCGATACAAATAGTGATCATTATCATCATCATCATCATCATCATCATCATCATCATCATCATCATCATCATCATCATCATCATCATCATCATTATAAGCCAACCTTACTTTTAGTGAATTTCTAAGTGTATGTTGTCTAATTCAGAAAGGGTTGCTTTCTTTAACAGGATGTGTACTCTAATAAGTGGTTTAATTGTATAGGATAGATGCGTAATCAATGACTGACTGACTATGTACATTTTAAAAATAACGTCCTTGCACCAACAGAAAGTGTTTGATTCTAGTTAGAAGATACACTTAGAAATAGAGAGAGAAGAGAGAGAGAGAGAGAGAGAGAGAGAGAGAGAGAGAGCGTATGTGTTTGTGTGTGGGTGAGTGTGTGAGCGCGCGCGTGTGTGTGTGTTCATGTGTGTGCCAGTTAATATATACATTATAGTGTGTGCGTGTGTGTGATTGCGTGTGTGTGTGTGTTGGTAAAAAATGTGTGTGAGAGTGTGAGGGCGCGAGCGCGAGGGCAGGCGTGTGTGTACACGCGTGTGCCTATTATACATAGCTATACAATTCATTTTATAATTATACAATATCTTTTATACACGTAAAATGTATGTTGTATAGATATAATGAAAATAATTATTTAATTTACAAATGGCGCTCCATAGGTGAGTGGGTGCGTTTGTGTGTGTGTGTGTGTGTGTGCATGTGTATGCGTGGGTGTGCGTGCGTGTGTGTGTGCGTGGGCTTGCGTGTGTGTGCGTGTGTGTGTTTGTGCGATCCCTTCATGGACTGTAATTTCTACTTGGTGGACTACTTCAGTCAATGCCCACGTCCATGCATGTTGGAAAGTTTTGCAGTACGGGTCCGGTCTGTTCAAGAGCTTCCTGCATGTCTTCTTAATAAATACCATCACAAGTGTTAGTGCACGGTCTCAGTCCAGTTTCTTTTACGCTGCGGTGTCCGGGGACTCAAATCTACACTACCACTGCACGGTCATAGGCTTGAGTTGATACTTCTTCCATTCGTCCTGAACGCTGATGCATTAAGACGTTCAACTAAGTTGTTCTTCATTCCTTGTAGAAGTTTCTTTGGAGACTGTACCAGCGTGTAGTCAGGATGTCCCTGTACAGCCTTTGCTGTTTGTTGCTACTGTCCACAGTGCCCAGGACAGCGACACAGTCCATCAATACTGACGTGCAGAAATGGGGTAAGTTACATGGTGTATTTGTGTGGCAGAGTCGGTTTTAGGCCTTGCATGCGTGTGTGGAAATGAGTTGGGGAAATGGGTGGGTAGGAGTGCGAGTGCGTGCGTGTATGTAAAAAAGTACGTGTGCATGCATGCGGGTATATGTGTATACCTGACAAGACAAGAGGGACAGATACCCTTAATGACACCGGCTAGGATTAGGGTATGACGGATTAGTTATAGCTTGGGAAATAATTCATATACAGTAACAGGAATGTACAGTAGTGCTCCCCGTCTAGAAAAGGTATTGGGAAGCCGTGTAACACAGTAAATGCAGGCAGGGCTGGATGAACTGTCAGATGTCCCACATGCAAAGAAAAAAAAACTAGAGATAATACGTACAAAGCATGCAGTTACCAAAAATTCCCTTTGAATTATTCAGGCAATCAAATTTTGTTGGCTAATATATATATACACAGATTTATCCGTGACCAAAACATGTCTGCCAATGGAAGTCTATACTTGGTCTGTTTACAAATAATTTATTAATGCACGTCTTAGCGGCTAGGATACTATACTTGTAGATTCGTCCGTTTACTTTTGAAACATTCATGTTGTAAGCACCAAATCGTAGCCTACCACCGCCGCATCAATCTTGAAAACCTTCCTACATTTGATTGTAAATATTGCACAATAATTTAAAAAAAATGCTTTGAGAAAATGACAGTGACAGGAAAACAAAATTCAATGATATCAAGTTCGTATTACAATGTTTGTTGTCTTCTGAAACTGTCCTGTTGCTAGGCAATATATTTGTTGGCTAAATATTGCGCATTATTTTTCCACTGCAGGCGCCTTAATCGTGTTTCTTGTGTTACTCGTAAATCAGCGACAATATATATATATATATATATATATATATATATATATATATATATATATATATATATATATATATATATATATATATATATATATATATATATATATATATATAAAAATCTATGTTACATTTTTGATTCCAAATTCCTTCACCGCAGGTATTGAAACACTTTTTTTTTTCTTTCTCGAACAGTCATAACTTCCTCTCTGAACTCCTTTTACTAACCAGCGTTTGGTACCAGTGAACAAAGGGAAGTCACTCGTGTCCCGCTCGTACTCGACTGTATGTTACAGCAGCTAGAAGCCTTCCAACAGCATTACGTGCAGCGTTATCAGAAGACGCGAAGGAGATAGATCTACTTCATTGTCAAGTTCATCTAAGATAACACTTGATCTTTTTTTCTTTTTTTTTTTAAAATCTAGAATATCAGATTTTTAAAAAAAATATTTTTTTCACTGTGGAAAAATATGTGGGCTATTTTATTTCTCTAGTATTCCATAGAGCTTGTGAAAACATACACACACACACACGCACACCCCCCCCCCACACACACACACACTAAAACATTACTTGTAAAATTGTAATGTCTAGCCAGATTGCCTTTACAAAACAGCTGCAAAATATTTTTGAGATAACATTTTGGTTTTTAAAATGACAATTAATTGTACATGTAACAAAAAAAAAAAAAACACAACAACTACATAACAGCAACCAGTGGTTGAATAACACTCTTATTATTCAAATTAAAATCATACAGAAAACCATTAATAATATTCTAAAATCTATGTTCGAACAAATAAAAATAAGAGAACAGGATCTGAGGAGTACCGCTTCCTGACTCGGACAACTCCTACCGCCTTCGCTGTCAATCAGGCCAGCAGTGATTACCCTTCTTTTGTCTTTATTTTTGGACTCGGCAACTCCTACCACCTTCGCTGTCAATCAGGCCAACAGTGATTACCCTTCTTTTGTAGGTATTTTTGGACACTTTATTGTCCCTTTTAATCCGAAAATTCTGGGCCGCCTCCCCTGGCCTGTGGCGCGCCCAAACCCAACCTATCTAATATTAGTTGTGGTTTTTTAATTTTGTTCTTGGGGAGGAAACCGGAGTACCCGGAGAACCCCACCTCCTCTTTCCCCCCCCCCCTACCCCCCCCAAGACGTAGCCCGAGTCGAAAATAAATAATATTCGGAGAAACATACCGCCCAGATGCTGGATCGATCCCACACCTGGTTTCTGACCTGTGGACAAAGCAAGTTAGTCCAGCCCTAGACCATTCGGCAACCACCCGGTACACATGGGTCGAACGCTACCAGAAGCATGATTTTCTAGTCGCCTCAACAGGCCGTAAAGCATGCTCTTATGCTTCGGAGCATGCTTCCTATACGCTTCAAGCCCTAGGAGCATTGGCCAATGAACTCATGAAAATACAAAATGTCAGTTTCGTCTCCTCTAGGGGACGAATTAGGTCAAACTGTATTTGTTTCTAGGTAGGTCAACAGTTTGAGAATATTTTTGAACCGTTTGTTGACGCCGGATAGGGTCCTCACTTGGTTTCATATAATTTAAGAATCCAACAAAGCAAATGGGTTTTTGAGACGGAAAAAGCGGATTGTTGTAGAGCAACATATTGTATATATTTACAGTGAAATTGCGCTTTTTCCGTCACTATAACGCTTGAAGCGTATAGGAAGCATGCTCCGAAGCATAAGAGCATGCTTTACGGCCTGTTGAGGCGACTAAAAAATCATGCTTCTGGTAGCGTTCGACCGATGTGTATCTTCTTCTTCTTCTTCTTGTTTTGTTGGACACCTTCCTTACTGTCAGATTTACAGCGTCGTTTATCGTTGTATTTTAGTGGAAAAGGGTTACAGTGAGTCCAATAACTAGCAAATACTTTTCAGAGGTTACAGTAGCTTACAACGGCCAGTGCAACAATAGACCTGAGGGTTTGGTTCGCTCCAACTTCAGCACCGCTACCAACGGAACCTCCGGGACGACACACGAGGATGGCAGGACTGATCTGTCGTGGACTGTGGATCTAGGTCAGGACTACTCAGTGAAAAGGATCACCATCTTCGCACAAGGTCAGTCATGATCAAAGATGTAATAAGCAAAAGGAAAAAGCAAAATGATTGACGTACTTGTTTTGAGTGGTGCTGATTTGCCCCCTGCAATTTGTTTTATTGAATCGGACAATACAGTCGTATTGTATTGTGTTGTATTGTATTTCCCCCCCACCCCCACCCCCTCCTTTCACATACCTGGCCCAGTCTCATTTGCTGATTGACTTTTACAATACAATACAATACAATACAATACAATACCTCACAATGAATTAGAACAGGCGCAGAATCATTTCAAAATCATTATGCATTAAGAATGTACAGCTAACCACTTTAATCCACATCATATCACAAAACACCTTGTAAAAAATCATACCAAGATTCGCTCACTCGCTGCGCTTCGGATCTCACAATAGTACAAATGCACACATACTTACATACATACAATGATACATACATACATACATACATACATACACACACGCACACATCTTAGGTACATGCATACTATAACACTATATGACAAATAATAATCACTACACAATGATCACAATAAGCCTTCGCTCTTTATCTCTCTCTCTCTCCCCTCTTCTCTCTCCATCTCTCCTTTCCTGTCTCTCTCTCCCTCTCTCCCCTCCTCTCTCTCTCTTCCCTCCTCTCTCTCTCTCTCCATCTCTCCTTTCCCCCCTCTCTCTCTCCCTCTCTCCCCTGATCTGGTCCTGATTTGGCTCTGAAGAGTCCGCTGGACCTAAAGCAATAATCATGTAATGTAATTTAATGTAATGCTCTCCCTCTCTGGCCCTCTCTCTCACTGTCCCTCTCTCTCTCCCTCTCTCTCTCTCTTCACCCTCTCTCTCTCTCCCTCTCCCTCTCTCCGTTTCTCTCTCTCTCCTCTCTCTCTCCTCTCTCTCTCTCTCTCTCTCCTCTCTCTCTCTCTCTCTCTCTCTCTCTCTCTCAGATACAAAGGGCCCTTAACTCATTCCATGCCACCTGGTCTTACAGACCCTAAAGATAACCGTGATAACTATATGACTTAAATAAAGACGTAGAAATAAAAATGTTAAGATTTTAACTTGGCACGCAGACGTGACTAAGGTTGGCTGACTAGGCAACAAAGTTGTGATTGTTGAGAACTATTCTTAGAGAGAACATTGCACTTTCATGAACAGGAACCCCGCTGGAACAGATGACGAACCTAAAAGTGTTGGTGGACGATGTTCAAGTGTACCAGTTTAATGCCTCGAGGTCACAGCCACATACAGACATAAGCGTGTCGACATCAGGAAGCTCTCTGCCAAGGAAAGGTCGGCATGTCAAGCTGTCTCGAACCAGCGATACAAGGGATAGTTCAGGAGCTGATCATCTATTGAATGCCTGCGGAGCTCAAGTTCAAGTGTGGGGTAGGTCGTTGCTTAACCAGCAGTTGGCTCTGTAGTGTACGCAGTGTACTCGCATGTCAGACGATAATATGGCAGCCTGGACAGGCAGTGGTTCAAACGCCGTTGACGGCCTGCAGTTTAAGAAATAAATTAATTAAAGAGAAAGAGGACCCTGAGACGCTGCTCCCCTACTTCTTCGGATGATAGTATAAATCGAGGTCTAGTCTGTGCACACTCGCCTTCTATCCCATTTACTTTAAAGATCCTGACGCTCATGTCCTAGCGCGTGAGTGCCAGCACGCAGGAGTCCCTTTTCTCCATCGCCCGGACGCAAACTTGTTTTTTCCAAACAAGTTTCAGTCATTCGCCGAAAAAGGCAATCACCGAAGTCGAACGAAGCTCTCCGATGTGTTACGAAATGATGCTTGCATGACTATGACTATAACATTAAAAACGGTCAATGTTGCTTCTAATTCTGTTCGATTTACACAGACTAGCATTTCACAATGATGTACTTTGTTAAGATGAGTATCATTATTTTCGACCATATTTACTAGTTGCATCCCTTGTTTTGCTTTTGTTAGTTCCCAGCAGTTTCGCTAATAATAGCATTCCCCATTTCCTGCCGCGAATCAAGTAGACACTGTTATATACATAGGCTTAATCTACATTATATATTATAAGTCAGTCAACGCGCAGAGAAGCGTCACTAGCTGAATATAATTATTAGGCCTGCAACATCGGATAGCTTCGCTCGACTTCGGTGATGGCCTCTTTTGGCGGATGACTGGAACTAGTTTGGAAAAAACAAGTTCGCCGCCCGGACACCCAAGATTGTGCTCAGTCGTCAGGGCGTCAGACTAAATGCCCAAAGATTGTAGGTGGGTATCTGGAGTTAGATCCTATGTCGGCCAGCGCCTTAAGCAGCTCTTGAGCTGGAAAGGCGCTCTATTAAAACGATGAAATGAAATAAGAGTACTAACCCACTGGTACAGTCCCACAGACAGAATACGCACTCGTGCATTATTCTCCCACGCACACAGAGATCAAGTCTGGTTTATTATCGTTTCTTTGGACTAAGTCTTGAATGAACAAGGGAACGGAAGGGGAGATGAGGGAGGGGGTGGTAGGAGGGTAGAGGTCGGGGCAAGGGTGAGGGCTATTCCCAAGTTTTAAATGTAATATGTATTTTTTTTTTTGTCAAAGTGTAATTCAGATTCGATGGAATTAAAGTTGATACGGTCGTGGTACAGGACATCGTTGTGCTTTCGTGGTGATGTCTCCAATGCGCTGTGTGAACGAACTGTAGATGCGACTTGCATCAGTAGTCTACTCTCAATCCAGCCATTACTTTGACCTTTTTGTTAGAGATTTGCTTGCTATTCACAACTTTCCGGCACCTCTCATAAAAACTCGTGGGTATCGCCATTATAAATTAAAACGAGGTTATATGAAACCAAGTTCCGGTTTTGCTTGTTTTGCTTTTATCCAAGCTTGATGCGTGACTTTTAAATATGGCAAATTGCCGAAAACGACGATTGTTAGAGCTAGAAAACGAGTGGGATAAGTATAAAAACGGTGGAGGAAGTACATGCTCAGTGAAAGAATGCAAAAAACAATTGTAGAGGCCTGTATTTGTGGCGACTTCGGAGGTGCGTCGATCATCGACAGAAAGTGAAACGGGACCTGAAAACTCTTGTAGTTTTCCATAGCTTCGCCGTCGCAACCTTCACAAAACACGAAGTAACTGACTATGTTAGGCTAGCGTTGTGGCCAAGTGGGCTAAGGCGGGACTAACTTGCCTTGTCCACAAGCCAGAAACCAATGGCGCCTGACAGGTGTGGGTTCGAGCCAGCATCTGGGCGTTATGTTTTTTCCGAATATTTTTCAAAAATTCACAAATAATGTTAGGTAGGTAGGGTTTAGGCGCGCCACTGGCGATAGAAAGGGATAATAAACTGCAGCAAAAAAAAATAAAAATATGTGAGGGTACGATACAGGTGGCCAGTGACACATGTTATTATTCTTGAATATTTGGAAATAACTCACTAAAACACGCGGAGAAAAAAAAACGGAAGTATTTTTCATAGAGGGGATTCCCGTTGGTGCATAGGATAGCAGAAAAGTGTGAATAGTACTAAGTGTTGAAACGTGAATTTAAATTATTACATCTCTCTCTCTCTCTCTCTCTCTCTCTCTCTCTCTCTCTCTCTCTCTCTCTCTCTCTCTCTCTCTCTCTCTCTCTCTCATTTCTCAGTGTGCAGGCCAGGCTATTACGGGACAAACTGTGACGTCGCCTGCAGATCCGAATGCAGTAACAGCTATTGTGACGACGTTGATCAGCCGAACACATGCCCAGGTAGGTCTAAGTCACTCATTCTATTTACTACGTTGAACAATTTATTTATTTTCTCCGTTCGCACACTAACAATAATACCCGAAAATAAAGAACGAAAAACGCATTCTTTTATTATTTAGGTATAGATATCACCCCCATCCCATTGTAGTTTTGCTTGCTTTACTTTCCACGGTAAAAGCGTTTTATGTATTCTGACTCTAACTCATTGTGTGCTGCAAGTAATATCGTTTAAAGCCAGGCTACATTTCACGATGCAATGACAACCATAATAATCGCGTCTCACTCCGCAATTTACATAAATAGCACACGTCTTGATTGTCTGGTCTGCTTTATACGATATTCTATCTGATAACCCAATGATACGAGCGTTGTGGCCAAGTGGGCTAAGGCGGGACTAACTTGCCTTGTCCACAAGCCAGAAACCTATGGCGCCTGACAGGTGTGGGTTCGATCCAGGATTTGGGCGTTATGTTTCTCCAAATATTATTTACTTTCGACTCGGCAACGTCTCGGGGGTTTTCTTCGGGTACTCCGGTTTGCTCCCCCAGCAATTTTTTTTTAAAAAACCAATAATGTTAGGTAGGTTGGGTTTGGGAGCGCCACAGGCTGCGACTACGCCTTCCCCATGGGAGGCGGCCCAGAGATGGAAAGGGATAATAAACTGCAACCAACCAAACCAAGCAACCAAATAGTTTAGGAACAATCCCCATGAACTTAATCTGTTTACCAGAATACAGCCTTTGCGATCCAAACCCATGCGAACATGGTGGAACATGCCGTCCTGTTGTGAACTCCAACTCGCACGTATGCCTGTGTCAAGCTGGATACTACGGGGACAACTGTGAACGCGGTAAGGCCTTGGGTATCTTGTTATTTACGTGTGGGTTACAATGAAGACCACTGAAAACCCGGTTTGCTCATCTATCCATTGGGATAATCCAAGACTTGTAGCAAACTGTATATATCCTATCCTGTCCCGTAACTTGGAGGTTGTAGGGATACTACAGATGATCGCTTAACCAGCATACTCTATCTTTCTCTGTTCTCAGCAGCCCTGATGGCTTCGCTCAGTGTCAAACCAGTCCATTCTCGAATGTTGTCCTTTGGTTTAAACAGAATTTTATTCACGAAACAAAACCAGGCATGGAGAACATAAAGGGCACACAAAAGCAAAGCTTAAATGAGTGTTACCCTTTGACAAATTACAACAAAGAAATGTCTGGCGAACAGGAACAAGTACAAAGCAATAAAAAAAAAGAAAAACAATGTTGTCCTTTCACCTCTTTTTCGGTCTCCCTCTTCTTCTACCTCCTTTCACTGTGCCTTGCAGAATGGTCTTTGCAAGGCCTGATGATCTGGTGACGTGGCCATACCATCGGAGTTTGGATGTATTTAAATAAATTTAAATGTATTTGGATATATTTGGATGCAGTTTAGTTGAGGCATTGATGGTTACAAATAGAGGGTGGGACGGTTCTTCAGAAAATGTCTAGATTTTTTGTTCTTTAAGTTTTAAGCCGTTCATTGAAGTTGCTGTAACTACGTTCTCCGGCAGTTTCGGACTAGAGTATAAACCGAGGTCTAGTCTATGCAAGCACGCATTCCATCTCACGGACTTTAAAGATCCTGACGCTCATGTCCTGGACGGACGAGTGCCGGCTACATCAAAAAATTAGGTAAGCACTAGGTTCCTTCTCCCTTATCCCCGGTGGCCCAGGATTATGCTCAGTTGTACGGGCGTCAGACGACGCGCCAACAGGATGCAAGTGAGCGCATACACTATGAATTAAAAGCTCATGACAACAAGTAGTAGGAATACTGATTTTAAAGATAACCAGGACATTATTTTCTTTTATTTTTTGTAATTTCCAAAGGCACTATTTTTTTTTAATCAATGACATTATTTTTTTGTTTAGTGATTATTTCTTTGTTTAATGCAGGTCTTGTGTCTACCACTACAACACCCGAACTCATGACTACAACATCCGAACTCATGACTACAACACCCGAACTCATGACTACAACATCCGAACTCATGACTACAACATCCGAACTCATGATTATAACATCCGGACTTATGATTACAACACCCAAAATCACGACTACAACACCCGAACTCATGACTACAACATCCGAACTCATGACTACAACATCCGAACTCATGACTACAACACCCGAACTCATGACTACAACACCCGATCTCATGACTACAACATCCAAACTCATGACTACAACATCCGGACCCATGAATACAACACCCGAACTCATGACCACAACATCCGAACTCATGACTACAACACCCGAACTCATGACTACAACAGCCGAACTCATGACCACAACATCCGAACTCATGACTACAACACCCGAAATCATGACCACAACATCCGAACTCATGACTACAACATCCGAACTCATGATTACAACATCCGAACTCAAGACTACAACACCCGAACTCATGACTACAACACCCGAACTCATGACTACAACACCCGAACTCATGACTGTAACACCCCCACCCACGAATGCAACAACTACATCCATCACCTCTACCATTCTCACGGCTGCAACCCCAACATTCACGACCGCAAACCACAAACCCAGGACCACCACACCTAGATCCATAAGTGCAACTGCAACACCCACCACATCGCCCACAAGCAATACAACTGGAGAGGCATTCGCAATTAGTACAATTACAGAAGCACTCATAATTAATACATCTGCAGAAGCACTCACAATTAATACAACTGCAGAAGAACTCATAATTAATACAACTGCAGAAGCACTCACAATTAATACAACTGCAGGAGAACTCATAAAAAATACAACTGCAGAAGCATTCACAATTAATACAACTGCAGAAGCACTCACAGTCAATACAACCGGAGAAGCACTCACAATTAATACATCTGCAGAAGTACTCACAATTAATACAACTGCAGAAGCACTCACAAACAATACAACTGCAGAAGCACTCACAAACAATACAACTGCAGAAGCACTCACAAACAATACAACTGCAGAAGCACTCACACACAATACAACTGGAGAAGCACTCACAAACAATACAACTGCAGAAGCATTCACTAGCAATACAAGTGCAGAAGCACTCACAAACAATACAAGTGCAGAAGCACATACAGTCAGTACAACTGCAACAGCACACACAATCCATACAACATCATCAACACCTACTCCCATACCCACAAAGCCTAACGCGACGTCTTCAGCACCTAAAGCCTCGGCCACATCTAAACCCGATCCCAATGTTACAATGCCAACACCAAATACAGCATCCGCCAAGACAACAGACATTTCCGTGACAACGGCTTCTGTTCCCGTGACAACGTCCTCATCTGCCTCGACCCCAGCGACAGGTTCCGTTTCCAAGGCAACGCTTGGAAGTAACACGACGAGTGTCGCTATTACACGAAGTACGTACTACAGCCTTTTAACGAAGAAGATGAAACTGAAACAGCAGGAAAAGAAGAATGTTAATGTAGCGGAGTGGAGGGTAGGTGGTAGAAGTAGGAAGAAGAGCGGAGCGCTCTAGAGGAGGCTGGTAGTAGGAGTACAGAAGAAGAAGACTCTCTTTTCCTTTTCTTTCACACTCGCACACCAATCGAAGATGTGGTTCTATTTCCAGCATTTATTTCTGAGTGAATAATTTTGAGCCACGGAACAGACAGTCATTTACAGTAGTATGTACATTCTGTGTCGGCCCGTGTCTGCCGTCTCACTGCCCCTCCAACTGGGGGGTCAGTCGGTTTTTATCATACAGCGCCAGCCTTAGCGGAGACGCACATGCGCGAGCCACTCGCGGAGCCTTAAGTAAGTGCCTGTGGGCCAAGTTTGTGTTATTTTCAATTTACAAATCCCGCTCGCCTTTGGCCTAATACAAATCAAAACATAACATAATACACATCACCAGAAAGGGCATAAAACAAGCTTCCCAAATATGTACATGAATTATTCATACAAGGTACAGATAAATAATAAACTTCGAAAATACGCGACTCAAAGTACGACCTTAAGCACACAAGTTCACAAAAAGATACAAATGATACATTTAAGACATACCAAAAACCCATACGTATTACATGCTCTAAAAGCTTAATGTCCAATCTGGCTAACTATATACAAATAAAATGCATGACTTATCTGTAACTCTTACAAATCATGAATCTCTATGTACACACTAACACAAGCTACAAACACAGTGTTATCGCAGGTTACATCACTGGGACTAGCGATCTCGGCCTTAACTACTCTAATATAAACTAAATTCATACAACATTCCATAAGAATAATATCTAAGGCTAGCTACATAATAATTATTTGATGGACAGAAATAAAAGGGGGCTAGTGTACGGCTCTGACAAGGTGTCGCATTTGGCGGTAAGTTTAAACAAAGGCTGTGCGTGTAGCAGACGACGCGTCGGCTAAACACGTTACACGAAAACGGTCAAGATAGCATACTACATGACTAGTAAGGTTTAGGGATAGAAATACCGCACCAGTAGCGAACAGCAGTCGGCTACATTCGCACCGGCTTTTTAACCACTCAGCGTCCGCGCTGAGAAACTGTACTCAAGAGCAGATGTGCTGCTACTTGAATAGCATCACTGGGCCAAGGCATTAACTTGCCCGTGGAAACCATCCGACATCTTAAGTCAGGATAACAACAACAATCCCTATGACTCGTCCTTTACGACACGAATCTGACCTAACCAGAAAACGTTAAAATATGAACTTGGCATCGCCTAATGGGATGACTGACTATGTATTTGACAGGGAGTCCAGTATCTCAAAAAGGTCCATATTTAACATCATAACAAAATGCGAATCATGTACAGTTTACCTGCCTTTACAAAACATCCTGCCGTAAACATCAAAGCTCTAAACAGTACTATTTCCCTAATATCTATTCTATTCTACACGTACACCGTACACATGTTAATTTCTACAAAACTGCATATGTTTAGCAACAATGCTCAAAATCGATGGACATAACTAACGCATGATACATTATTAAAATAGCACCAAAAAAAAACAGTATTTACAGCCTCAGATGCGACGGCTGAAGGTGCTGATCTCCCAGGTGCCGCCGCACCCATGACTGCGTCACCGTTGTGACCTCACTGCCAGTGTCAAGCAATGCCAGAACATCCTGTCCGTTGATGCTAATTGTTGTCGTGGGGCACTTCCCCACTAGTCCTGTTGCCCTTCCCCCCGTTGCCTGGATGTGGGCAACGGGAGTTAGAAGTTTCCCTGACGCGACGGCTGGTTACGTGGCCCTTGCTGTGGTTGAGGCTGCTGCTGATGGTCCCGTCGCTCTGGTTGTTGCTGCATGCCCCCTCGTTGTCTGCAATTGGCCGCTCTGTGGCCGGGCTTCCGACAATTCCAGCAGGTGTTCCGCTCCGCAGCCTTGTGGTTGTACTGGCGAGTGTCTTGCTGCAGTTCTTGTAACTGTTGGGTTAGGACTTGCAGCTGCTGCTTAACAGCCAACAGCTCGTCTCGGTCAGCCGGAGGAGCGATGACTTGCTGGGTCACCACTGGGTCTTGGATGTCATCTTCTCGCATCCACCGTTGAGCCTCTGCCCTTGCCATCAGGAAGCTGGTGCTATCATGCCCCCGGAGGTAACGTCTGAGGTCGCGTCGTAGGGAGGGGGAATACAGCCCCTCGACAAATTTGTCTCGAAGGGTGTCGTCGTCGATGCTGCCTGCCTTTTTCTTGTTGATCCTTTGCGTCAGCAACTGAAGATGTTGGGCATACTCGAGTATGCTTTCAGTTGGTCCTTGCCGCCTGTTGTGGAAGGAAGTCAGGAGGGTTGACGTGCCCCGTTGGTCGCTAAACGCCGCAGTCAGGACTTCCATGATGCCGTCTGCCGTAACAGCGGTGTCTGCTCTCCGCAGAACTTCCTGTCGGGCACACCCCGTCAGTGCTTGCAGCAGCCACTCCACCGCCGCGCCAGTGTCTAGGTGACAGTTCTTCAGGATTCGGGTGGCCTCCATTTGAAAATCTTCGAAGTCCTGCCCGTCCTCACCCGAAAAAGAAGGTAGCTTGGGAGGCGGCATCACGTAGAGGCGTGGCGTGAGGGCTGGTGGGCCGTTGACGTCTTGGACGCCGCTCACTCGGTCACTCGATGGTCCGCTGCCGTCCACCTGGGAGGGAGGTTGACTGTTGTTAGCTGTGGCCACAGCAACCGACGGTCCAGTGCTAGCTGGGAGTTGCACACTGCTGTCCTGCTCCGCCATCCTTGTTTGGCTTCTGGTTAAAATTCTTGAGGTCGCCGTTGTTAGTCTTGGTCTGGGTCTTTCAATGACTGCTGCTCCGTGTTAGCTGGGATCCTGCTCGCAGCGCCAGATCGATGTAGCGGAGTGGAGGGTAGGTGGTAGAAGTAGGAAGAAGAGCGGAGCGCTCTAGAGGAGGCTGGTAGTAGGAGTACAGAAGAAGAAGACTCTCTTTTCCTTTTCTTTCACACTCGCACACCAATCGAAGATGTGGTTCTATTTCCAGCATTTATTTCTGAGTGAATAATTTTGAGCCACGGAACAGACAGTCATTTACAGTAGTATGTACATTCTGTGTCGGCCCGTGTCTGCCGTCTCACTGCCCCTCCAACTGGGGGGTCAGTCGGTTTTTATCATACAGCGCCAGCCTTAGCGGAGACGCACATGCGCGAGCCACTCGCGGAGCCTTAAGTAAGTGCCTGTGGGCCAAGTTTGTGTTATTTTCAATTTACAAATCCCGCTCGCCTTTGGCCTAATACAAATCAAAACATAACATAATACACATCACCAGAAAGGGCATAAAACAAGCTTCCCAAATATGTACATGAATTATTCATACAAGGTACAGATAAATAATAAACTTCGAAAATACGCGACTCAAAGTACGACCTTAAGCACACAAGTTCACAAAAAGATACAAATGATACATTTAAGACATACCAAAAACCCATACGTATTACATGCTCTAAAAGCTTAATGTCCAATCTGGCTAACTATATACAAATAAAATGCATGACTTATCTGTAACTCTTACAAATCATGAATCTCTATGTACACACTAACACAAGCTACAAACACAGTGTTATCGCAGGTTACATCACTGGGACTAGCGATCTCGGCCTTAACTACTCTAATATAAACTAAATTCATACAACATTCCATAAGAATAATATCTAAGGCTAGCTACATAATAATTATTTGATGGACAGAAATAAAAGGGGGCTAGTGTACGGCTCTGACAAGGTGTCGCATTTGGCGGTAAGTTTAAACAAAGGCTGTGCGTGTAGCAGACGACGCGTCGGCTAAACACGTTACACGAAAACGGTCAAGATAGCATACTACATGACTAGTAAGGTTTAGGGATAGAAATACCGCACCAGTAGCGAACAGCAGTCGGCTACATTAATAATAATAATAATAATAATAATAATAATAATAATAATAATAATAATAATAATAATAATAACAATAATAATAATAATAATAATAATAATAATAATAATAATAATAATAATAATAATAATAATAATAATAATAATATATTAATAATAATAATAATAATAATAATAATAATAATAATAATTATTATTATTATTATTATTATACTACTACTACTACTACTACTACTACTACTACTACTACTACTACTACTACTACTACTACTACTACTAATCATCATCATCATCATCATCATCATCACCATCATCATCATAAGGGTATTTATATGGCTCTTTTTCCTAATGATAGATTAGTTCAAGCATTCATACGAAACATTAACATCCGGCTTCTCACGAAATAAAATCAGTCAACAACAATTGCTTACGAATTACATAAAGCCATACTGGACAAACATCTCTCCATCCTCCCACCCCCACCCCCCCCCCATCCCTGCCTCACTCCCTTCGTCCGTCAACAACATTCTATATCTCGAGGACAGCTGGGTAGATTTTTTTGTTCAAGATTGGTTTAAGAAAATATGAATTTTAAAAAAAAAAGGCTTCGCGTTTGATCATAATGTGTGCCAGAGAAAATGTCAATACAGTCACGTCAAGCTTTAATGTATTTGTCATACAAATTTAATGTATTTCCACTGTACGTCATATCTTCAGAACGCCTTGTCAGATTTTAACCAAATGTTGTTGGAATAAGCTCTAAAATTTCAATGAGGCTTTGTTTGCATTTCCAAATAATCCATTCCACACTCAAAGATCAAAGTCAGGACCCGTTGAATAAGGAGTTACCTTTCTTTGCAAACTAACAAAATCTTAACTTACAAATTTTTTGTGCACCCTCACACGAGTGTGTGTGTGTGTGTGTGTGTGTGTGTGTGTGTGTGTGTGTGACGCGTTTTCCATGGCATTTCGAACACGTTTGAACATTTGCATTCTTCTTCTTCTTCTTCTTCTTCTTCTTCTTCTTCTTCTTCTTCTTCTTCTTCTTCTTCTTCTTCTTCTTCTTCTTCTTCTTCTTTTTCTTCTTCTTCTTCTTCTTCTTCTTCTTCTTCTTCTTCTTCTTCTTCTTCTTCTTCTTCTTCTTCTTCTTCTTCTTCTTCTTCTTCTTATTATTATTATTATTATTATTATTATTATTATTATTACAGATCGGTGTCCATCCACTAACGTCTTTGATCCTGTGTCCAACAAGTCCTATGAAGTCCCTGGCACAGCACTGGGCGGGATTTACAATAGTTCCAACGTCTGCCTGACAAGTAAGTTCATTCGTTATTAATTTTCTATTAAATAAATTCCCAAATTGGTAACTTCAAAAAAATAATTTGTTTAAAAGTTAACATACAACTTAATACTTCTGCGAGATTTAGAATTTTCCTCAGACGTTTACATAAAGTACATGTTACGGTAGAAGAGACAAACAATTTATGCAGAACACATGTAGTTTTTTTCCTAAGGAGATTGGACTAGAGTTTGAACATACAGTCCTATAACAGGGGAGAATATTAATCTAGGCTTACTTTAGTATAGGCGGAACTTTTACCTGTCATAGTCCTATATCGCTTGGATTTAATGGAGGATTAAATGTTCATTCCTATGCGGTTTGAGAAGAAACCGTTTGGGAGGCCGATTTGTTTCGCCAAGGACACAGTCTCGTCTCACCCTTCCTATAATTTTATGATGAAAAATAATGGCTGTGACGTCTATTATCTACCTTTGCTACCCCTTGGGGTCATGAGCAATCTTGCCACTGTAGATTGTTCAAACCTATAAAGGGAAAAGTGAAAGCCCCAGTTGAAAACCTGTCTTTCCTTTGTAGGCAAGACAGATTCACTGCGGCAACAGTATCCCCGTTGGAGTGCCGGGGGTTTTCAGTATAAATAGTATCCCCACTTTATGGAAATTTAGTGCTTTAAATTCCCACTGTCGCTGTCTTCCTCATTTACTCTTTCCCATTCCTGCTCTGTCCTATCACTCTGCTATACTATCTTCTTCTTCGCTAGATCAATGACCTACCTTTTTTCTTGAAAACTCTTCCTGGACAAGACTCCTTGTTTGTGTATGAGGTCTGTTGGATCAGCTTGGGAGTGTTGGACGCTTTCTGCCGGGTGGTCGCTAGGGCTTCCTATGATTGTATTATTTTGCAATATAGGCATTTTATATGTATATGTTTTGTTGATAATTTATAATGATGTTTGTGTTCTATTTTGTTTTTGTAACCGGGGGTTCGAGTAGTTGGGGTAAAGCCTCAGCCGTCCCCTGCGTGGGATGTCTTTATTGCAAAGTGACTGGCCGGTAGAGGGCATTCAATTTTCCCACTAGGGTTGTTTCAGCAGATCTTTTATGCGGATCGGGAATTGTCCGGTCCTGATTTGGCTCGGAAGAGTCCGCTGGACCTAAAGCAAAAATCAATCAATCAATCTACCTTTGCGCGAACGAGGATCCACTATCTTTCTGCAATGGCGGATGTATTCTACTATTCTAAGGGTTAATGCCCCTGTATTTGTGCACACAACAAAAGCGAGCACGGTTAGTACTTGGATGGGCGACCATACTTGGAAGGCAACCTCCAAACCACACAGAATAAAGCAATCGCACAACGTACCCAGGTCCTCCCAGCTGTGAATGGGTATCTGGATCTGGTATTTGGAAACCAGGGAAGGTAAGGTACCGAGGGAGAGGAGATGGGCACCTCATTAAGCTGGCCAAGAGTAAAGAGAGGTCCCAAACGGCTCTCTCGCTCCAACGACGGAAAGCTTATGTGACATGTACGTGGATCTTTGAGGGTGGCGCGATGGCGTAGTGGTTAGAAGACGCGATCCTATTTCCAGAATCTAAGCAAAGTCGCGCGTGGAAATGGCCTCTGTTCACTCAGCTGCGAATGTGTACATATACATAATATGTATATGTATGTTTCTCGTGAGAACCGGGGAAGATGGCCGTCATTTGTTGTGGGAAAGAGAAGCGTTAGAAACATCCGTTTTTCGACGGCCAGCTTTGTGAGGGATGTTTCTAACGCTTCTAATTCTCTGTCCTACAACTAATATGTTAGAGGATAACTTTTGATATGTGTGCGACCTTGACGACTCTCTGTGGAGATTTGTTTTCACCGTGATGTATGCGTGGTCCAGGCAAGACTGAGGGTTTTTGAAATGGCGCTTTATTCCAGGTGGCGAGCCATACTTAACCCTGCGTTGTGAGGACCATAAGGTGCACGGAGCTCGATGGTCAAGCTTTGAACCAATATCAACCTGTCGTTTCAACAACACAATCACCTCGCCGGCCACCAACTCTCTCAGATACCTCTCTCAGGTAATAAATATAAGCATAGACTTTTCTCTCTGATATAAGTTAGGAGATATCCATTTTGCGGATCCGTGAGCGATGCTATAAGGTAAAAAAAAAACATTGACTAACGAAGCACAAAAAAGGTACTGTTCAAAAGGTTCAGGAACATAAGTTCGGTATCTGAGAACCTCGAAAAAAGGTTCGCGAACCTTCTCGAACCTTCCAATGAAGACAGACCATTACAGGTGAATATGTGTCTGATTGTGGGTATTTATTTTATTATTTTATTTTATTTACCCGTTTCTTATATAGCGCTCTTCTAGCTCAAAAGCTGTTCAGGGCGCTGAGCGATACAGGATCTAACTCAAACTTCCCGAGGCGCCCACCTTTGTTGTCTTAGGCGTATCGCCTGACGACCTGACGACTGAGCACCTTCCTGGGCGACCAGAGATAATGGAGAAAGGACCTAGTGCTTCATGGGTATAGCTGGCGCTCATCCCTCTAGGACATGAGCATCAGGATCTTTAATGTCCGTGCGATGGAGTCAGTGCGTGCACCGACTAGACCTCGGTGTACACTATCATTCAAAAGTGTAACAACTGTGTAAGATGGGTGGCATTTTGCTTTGTAACGTAATTTATGGCAAACCCATAAAACAAGATATCCCCATAAGAACATTTTGCTGACCTAACCTCAAAACTAAAAAGCTTTGGTTGAGTCGATGTGCTTTGTACTCACCGTGCTGCTATTTGGCTACGTACCTTAAACAGTTGTATTTTCACATTGACCAGGGAATACTTTGAGTTAATCGGAATAGGAACGAGCCAAATGTAGGTTTGTCGGTCAGTTTGTCTGTCAGCTGGTCAGTGTACCGGCCGTTGTTGCTCGCCGTTATCTCAAGGACATATATTTTGTTCCATTTTTATTGGAATATTACCTGGGCTAGTTGCCACCTTTCCGTGCCATTGAAATACAGTAACAACAAAATGCTGGGTAAGAGTAAGTTGTTCGCGAAAGCGCTGGCAGACTTTATCAACCAAATGTCCATTCACCGGTGATTTCCAACAGTAAGCCTTTGTTAAAAGCTGTGTGTTATTGTTTACTGATTAAATACGTTGATTTTGTTTGACAGGCAACTGTGACTAACTCTCTTCACTGGTTTGTATTTTTTTTTTTAAGTTTATTTAATTTTTAAGTCTATTTGTTTACCCAGTCCGATATCAACAATAGAACGATCGATGACATCGTGAAAGCAACGAATGACATCGTGGATGACATGGATCGATGGGAAGCTATTGACGTCGTCTACCTGGCTGACATCGTACAAAGGATTGTTCACGTCGGCAACCTTTCGCCAGAAGTAGGCAAGATTTGTGTGTCCAACATAATTGACCTGTTGCTAACAATCTTTCGCTAGAAGTTCACAAGAGTTGTGTGTCCCCCATGTCTGACCTATTACAAACAATCTTTCGCTAGAAGTACACAAGAGTTGTGTGTCCCCCATATCTGACCTATTACTAACAATCTTTCGCTAGAAGTACACACGAGTTGTATGTCCAATATAACTGACCTATTACTAACAATCGTTCGCTAGAAAGACCTCCCACCCCCTCCTCCACCCTATCCATCCACCAATCCCCTTTTGTCAGGCACTTGGAGTTCCCCACTGCGGAGATGAAACTAGTCGAGTCGTGCGCTGGTCTCTCTGTGAGAGGTACTCGGCGCGTCTCAGCCCTGTGATTGAGTTCCTGACTGTGGTGTCCGTGTCTTCGGTCTTTCTATCTTTAACATTACCCAGTTCTTTTATGTAGATTTGCAGGTTAGGCTTAGCGGCCTGAGGTGATCGTTGTGCACGTGCGTTGTGTCCCTGACTGTCCCATCCCAGTACGAAGTAGGCTGCACGGTTGTTTTGTAGCATTTCAAAACTGGAAAATGGATTTAATCAATACAAATCTCGAGCTTGATTTAATCCCTCTTCCAAAAGCCTTTCTCTATCGTGGCAGGAATAATAATAATAATAATAATAATAATAATAATAATAATAATAATAATAATAATAATAATAATAATAATAATAATAATAATAATAATAATAATAATGCAATAAACATTAACTATTTTACTCTGTCCAGACAGGGAAGTCTGTCATGCAGTGGCTGAATAAGGTGAGCAAGATCAACGGCTCCATTCTGAGCGAATCCAACTCGTTAGGCAACGCCACCAACAGGCTCCTGAAGGCCATGGACGAGCTGAGTGACAAGATCGTGCTTGGAGACACCCAAACACGGAGACTGGTCACGGACAGCATCGCTGTGGAAGTATGGAACCTTAACAAGGTGGGTACTATTGTTAATATTGAGGTTTCTAGAATCCGAAGTAGTAGTCTTTTAAAGGGGGTATAAGACTTTTAGGAAATATCACACTTATTTTCTCATCTCGGTAGGTGTTGAAAACAAATGTCGGTAAACGTGGAATGGCTGAGAAGCTTTCACGGAGTTGAATACAGGGGATGATAAAAAGTGAGGGAGGAACGCCGTGCTTTAACTGCCCCGGTATTCAAATCACCTGAAGTAGGCTAAATACTAATAATCTCAGTCTACAAATGCCAGGCCCCAACGACTTTCGAGTTACGGGATAGGATAGGAGGATAGGATAGGACAAATGTCATATTTATAACACCAGTCTCAATGCTTTGTTCTTAATCTTTAGTGTAAGTAGGTCTACATACAACATGTTCGGTCAATCAAAAATAAGCAAATGAATAAAGAAATAAATCAATACACAAATAAATACATAAATTATGGACTCGTTTAAACGCCAACACGAATACTATCGGCTCGCCTCATCTTCTTTTCAAGCTTAGTAGACTCAACAATGACTGAACGGACCAGAGTGTGCCTACCTACAATGGTAAACAGTGCACGAATTAGTAACATTTTACTAACTTATCACATACAAACATTGGAGGGCTGAGTGATCACAAAAACATTGGCCAGTCGGGCGAGTGAGTGAGTTACAAGCCTTAGGCGTCCGCACCATCTTGTTTCGGCATTTGGTGAAGGAACTATTGCTGTCAACAATCCTCACTGTGCTGTACCTTTATCTGCAGGTGACCGGAGACTTGATCGTAGGTCTAGAGTTGAAGGTGGATGGAGAGTTGGCCAAGCCAATGGATATGCTGGAAGAGACGGCACTGGTGTCGTTGTTGGAGCGCACTAAATCTCTCACCTACCACAGCACTGACGCCGCCATCTTTTTGACAGCGGCATTGGTGCAAAGCATCAAGAATGGTAAAGTGTCAGCCTTACCTCGCTCCTTAATGCCTACATGTACATTAGTTTGTGAATTCTTCTCTTCCTCTCAGTCTCCTCCCTTGCAGGGTGTGTGGTCTTGAGGGGTGTGGGATTCAAATAACAGCGATTAGTAATTAATTACTTCTTGGGATGATAGCAGATCTATAACCCAAGTTCTAGTGTGTGCGCGCACTCATTCTGTCGCACGGGCTTTAAAGATCCTGACGCTCAAGCCCTGGACGGGTGAGTGCCGGCTACACAAATACACCCAGTATGCACTAAGTCCCTTCCTCACCCCATATCCGTCAAGTGGGCGCCTCAAGCGGTTTGGGTTATGTATTGGCCAGCGCCTTGAGCAGCTCTTGAACAGGAAGATCTCTATATATAGGAACGATTAAATAAATAAATAAATAAATAAATAAAGTAATTAATTAATTAATGTCTTCAGCCAACGTGGGCAGAGACGTGCGACTGAGCATGACTGTGTTTGCAAACACGGCGTTGTTTGAGGCGAGCGTAGCGTCCTCAGCAATCAACAGCAGCAGCATCAACAACAGCAGCAGCAACAACAGCAGCAGCAACAACAGCACCAGCGACAACAGCAACAGCAACAGCACCAGCAACAAGAGAACACTGAACAGCAAAGTCATCTCAATGAAGATCACGGTGGACGGTGTGGCGATCACCGAACTGAACAATGAGAACGTCACCACCGTTTTCTTACCTGTGCAGGTGAGCATAAAACGTTAGGCACGTGCATTTTTGGGTTTTTTAAATTGTAGGCCTACAGTGTAATACTGAATGCACACGCGTCTGTTTCCTGAAGTTAAGCAAGCCTTAGCCAAGTCTGGACCATTTGTTTGTTTGGGATCGAACCATTCCACAAACTAGCATTCACTCCAGCCCACTCAGCTGGGAATGGAATCCTGTTTCTCTTGAGAAAGGGATAAGGGAACAGCTGCGTAGGAGAGGTGTTAAAGTAGGCGCCGCGCTCATAAAACTGGCCCTGTCATAAAAAAGGTTAACAGTCCCCATACGACCGGAAATTGTGCTGTTTTTTAAATGTTTTATGTGGGCTTACAAATAAGTTTGTATGCTACAGTTTAAAAACACAAATCGTGCCTGTGAATTCGTAATTACCCTTTTTATTTCCTACCCCCGGTTGATAGTTAGCTGACTATCAAATCATCATACTGGTGTCTGTTTCAATCCAAACCAATCCAATGTCCACTTGAATTGCCCACAACTTCCATGTCGCAGAGATAAAGTCATGCTCGGGCGTGTTCACTCCGTTATGGCTTTGGAGGAGCAGGTCTTCCGTATTTTAGATATTGCTGAAAATCGCTAACAAAACCGTAGGAAAGTCACTGAAGTGCGAGATTGAACGCCAGTGTCATGCCTTTTTGTTAGTGTTGTCCACAGATCTGTGCTGGCAAATGAGGAAAAAAGTGCTGAGTAAAACATAAAACATAACTAAACACATGTATTTATTTATTTATTTATTTATTTATTTATTTATTTATTTATTTATTTATTTTGCTGCAATGTACTGGTTTGTCATCAGGATTCTAGAACAGGAAACAGCAGCTGTGTGTTCTGGGACTTTGCGGGGTCAAAAGGTCAAGGGTCATGGTCAGAGGAAGGATGTCGGTACGAGTTCACGCGGGTTGGGCGAGACGTCTGTGTCTGTGACCATCTGACCAACTTTGCTGTTCTGTTGGTTAGTCTGTTTGCTTGTGTGGTCGTTATCATATGTTTGCATAACCGGTGCAGAATAGGATATGGCGCCAAGACGTCTGTCTATCTGTTCAAAAGTCGAGTGTGCTGCTTTATCGTCTGCTTGTCTGTCCGTTCAAGAGTCGAGTGTGCTGTTTTATTGTCTGCTTGTCTGTCAGAATGCCGGTCTGTTTGTCTCTATATAATATCTACTTGCCTGCTTGCTTTTCTGACAGTGTCAGTCTGTCTCTACCTGTGCAATAATTCTGTCTTACTATGTATCCAATCGTTTGTCAGTATCTGTTTTCCATTTAATTTTATCTACATTTTTCCAGGCCCATGTTTCACCTGCTGTTTTGAACAACTGTCTGAGGTATAACGTGGATTGGTCTAATGCAGTGCAAATGTTTTGTAGCAACTGAAACAGCCGCATGCAGAGTACACTGACCACCCGGATCCACCCTCCATGCACAAAATAATTTTCTGCCGTCAGGGTGGAACCTACATCGCGCAAGACGAACACTTAGGGCAAGGAGAACAATCTTCATTGGGAACATTTGCGTTATTACCTAGGTCCATTTTCTACAAGCTGGCGTTGTGCTTAATACCGCACAGCACTGAACCATTTATGCTAGCTATTAGTAGCCTGCAGTATTTCTAGTACTGGATAACGAATGGGTTGACTTTGACTCCTGTCCTATCCTATCCCGCAACTCGAAGGTCGTTGAGGCACCACAGATCATCGTTTAACCAGCGTACTCCATCTTTCTCTGTCCTCAGCAACCCTCATGGCTTGGCTCAGTGTCAAGCCAGTCCGTTCTCGACTTCGACTCGCTGAAACTGAAATCTTAATTAATGTGCTTTCCTATGAATTTAACTAAACTTATATTATTAAGATGTATGCGCTGTACACGCGCACTGCTCGCCTCTGATGTATGCGCTGTTCACGTGTCTGGATGCGTTGTGTACCCTAAGTTTTCTTTACCATTCTTTCTTTCACTCACTCATTAATTGGCTTATCCAAGCATTCCTACCTTCAAAACTGTGGTGGTGGTGTCACCGTAGCTATCAGCATGTGTGTATATGACGGAGTGGCATGATTGCACAGGAAATAGTGAGCTGCTTTCCTGTCCCGAAAGTGGCTGGTTCCAAACCTATGACGGCCTACTAGCGCCAAAACCTCATAATTACAAATATTAAGAGATAATTACCAATATCATTGAATAATTACAATTACTATTGAAAAAATTATAAATATCTTCGCGTGATCATGTTTAATTTTCAGTTTTGGCTCTAGCAATCAGCCTGAAAATGCGACAAAACCGAAAATTGTAATTATCACATAATAGTTACGATTTTCACTTTATAATTACAATTTTAAATGATCATGCTTAATTATGGCTAAAGCGGCTTACTAACGCCAAAACGTTCATTTACAGGTATCAGTGATAATAATGAACGGGTGTTTTGAGTAATTCACATTATGACGGCCTACGAGCGCCAAAACCTGATAATTACAAATATCATGTGATCATTACAAATATCAACCACAAATGTTACAATTAACACGTAAAAATTGTAATAATGAAGTGAAAATTACAATTTTCTGTTTTTGCCCAGTTCCAGACGGATTGCTAGAGCCAAAACGGAAAATTAAACATGATCAAGCAAAGATAAGTTTTCTATGATAATTGTAATTATCCCTTGATAATTGTAATTTGTCTATGATATTTATAATTATCTTATGATATTTGTAATTAGGTTTTGGCGCTAAGAAGCCGTGGCAAATACTAATAATTATTAATTAACACTGTGGATTACCGGTGTCTTTTTTTTTATTACATACAGTAGAACACGTTAATTTCAAGTATCTCGTGATAATGGTAACTCTCGGTTTTGGCGCTAGTAGGCTGTCATACAACCCCACATGGGACAAACTTTTGTTTTTTATGCACCAGCCTTTTTTCAGGACGCCGGGGGTTTTCTCCCTGTATTCCGGTGTTCTTCCTCCCTTCAATTCTGGCATTGGATGCAGTCAATGTAATGTTAAAATCTAAAAATTGATTTCTCTTTCCCCTTCTGCAATAAGGATTTTTTCTGATCGCCGCGCTTTGAGTTTGATTGAAGAAAAAGCGCGTGATAGTAGTAGTAGTAGTAGTAATAGTAGTAGTAGTAGTAGTAGTAGTAGTTTTATTACCATCATTGTCAACATGATGATGACGATGATGACAATGATGATGGTGATGGTGATGATGATGATGATGGTGATGATGATGATGATGATGATGATGATGATGATGATGATTATTATTATTATTATTATTATTATTATTATTATTATTATTGTTATTATTATGGCGTGTTGTAGGATGTGTATGGTCAGGAGTCACTGCCGGCAGAACACCAGCTTGCCCTCAGCACATTGACCGCCATCGGCCTCTCTCTGTCCATTGCTGGACTCACCATCACCGTTCTGTCATTCCTGTTCATCAAGTAACTATACTGTTACACACAGCTTGCACACTATGTAACACAAACAAATGGGTGTTTTCCATTTATTTCATTTACACACATTGTGATTTCAACACTAAGAAAGTAGCAATTCAAACATTAATTTTATACACACCATGTAACACAAACAGATGGGTTTTTTCCCATTTATTTCATATAGGGTCTGTTCACATTGTAATTTTAACACTAAGAATGTAACAATTCAAACATACGTATATGTTCCGAGGCGGTGGAAAACGCCTGTTTTAACATTAATATTTTCGGGATTCCTTAAATGTATGTATTCCGTTCTTATGGACGAAAGCCACATCGAACAAGTTGGTTGGCTTAGGTCATATTAGATTTACTCGGCCAGAAAAGTTGTACGAGTCGTAGCAAGCTAATAGTCTATTTTGGACGAGAGCTGCACGTGGCCGACTGGAAAGGGGGTGGGATAGGAAATATTCCGTGCTGTTTGTTAGGGCAGATCAGATTTTAAGTTTGATTTTGAAACTATATTTTATTGCCAGAAGAAGATAACAGAATTACCTGGTTTATAACAAGGCGCTTGTATCTGGACACGCGAGCACCTATGCCTGTGACGCGTCTCCCTTTGGTTATCTATAATAGACGCTCGCATGTCCAGATACAAGCGCCTGTGGTTTATAATCATAACGATGAACAATTCTTTTTGAATGGAAATATTATTGCGCTTGACGACATTCAAAACGGTCAGTGTTTTGTTTCGTCCGAGCATTGTTGCCTTACACAAGTAGGCTTATATCAACTAACAAGTTAGTATCTCTCTTCTATGTCTCTATTGACGTGTGCGTACAACCGGTTGCTTCCCTTTACATGCTTTGCGCTCCATAAAGCGTCGTCGGCCTGAAATAACTTTTTAGAAACTTCAAAACCCAGGGGAATTATGGGTAGAGAAATCCTTTTCTGAAATGACGTCGGCCAAATCCTTCTTTAGTTTCTTTGCTCGAGTAAAGGCAACCTCATAGGTATGGAGCACTTCGTCCTTTATAACTCCATCGCTGATAATACTGCTGACAAGTTTCTGCCTTTGTTCACTACCAGAAATATGCAGTTCCTCTCCCAACTTTCGTTTCATTTCAGCGAGCACATCTTCGCGAGAACAGATTTCCCAGAATTCTCTATTCTATTTTTAGGTTTCGGATATCCCCGTCTCAGCTTGTGGCTAAACGGGACCACCGCACGTCGACTGGGGGCAATACGAGATACTAACTTGTTAGTTGATATACTTGTTGCCTTATTATTGCTCCTGACTTTGCATTCCTGTTGCAAATACCAACGTGAGTATGTTTTTGGCGCCCATTTCGCCATTTTTAATTATCCTGACCTGACCCCCAATGTTTGTGCGTTGTTGTCAATTCCAGGCCGTTACGTGAGGGCAAGCCCCAGCAAACCTTGTTCAACATGGCGCTGGCTATGCTGGCTTCGTGGGTGACCTTCCTGGCAGGTTTCACGCGGGTGGAGAATGAGGGAGAGTGTATAGCAGTGGCAGCTTTACTGCATTATTTCATCCTCGCTTCCTTCATGTGGATGTTGATGGAAGGGCTACTCATGTATCTGCTCTTCGTCAAAGTTTTAGGCGTTAACTACAATCGCTACCTGCTGAAGACCGCCATCCTTGCTTGGGGTAGAACATACGCTTCTTCTTTCTTCGATTACATTTATTAAACCGTAGATAACAAGCAATACATTTATGTATTTCTGTATTTATGACCCTTTTCAAAGGTCAAGATCGCTGAGGTCAATTATATTATAAGCACGTTTTACACGTTATCTCAAACTTGGCTGAACCTATTTCGACCTTTTACGCGCGCGATATATATATTAAATAGTGGCCCAGTATTCGGCGCTTTCAGTTTGCTTCGTTAAGATAACATCGAGTCAAAACATTAATACGAAAAATTTCCACTTTTGAATTCGTGGATTTTCCGCTATGCCTGCATGAGAAATACATTTGAATGTCTTGCTATCTTGCTTTTGGCAGTTGAAAGAGGGTATTACTGTACTAACATTATATGGACACTGTGACGTCCACGCCTGAGGCCACTGATAGAGCTAAATTTATTCGTTTCTTCCTAAGTATCTGAAAGGCTGAAGGACTAGATAATGGCCGACACTGCCGAGTGATGTCTGTTGTGGTTGTGTCTTGTTGCTGCATAATTATCCGTGTATGGCTGTTCTAGGATTGCCGATAATCCCAGTGATTGTGATTCTGGCCATCGATGTCAAACTCTATAAAGGTGGAGATCAGTAGTAAGTCTGAACAACTACTTTCTTCGTCTTCTTTCATAACTTGTGTTTGTAAAGGCCTACCTGCTAGTGATTGCTTATTTACTAGAATGTTGTGAAAGTGCATCTGTAAATGATTGCTTATTTGTCAGAAAGTTGTGATCATGCGTCGGCAAGCGATTGCTTATTTGTCAGAACGTTGGCCATGAGATCATGCATAGGTAAATGACTGCTTACTTATCGGAACGTTGGACAGTGTATCGGCAGATGCTGTCTGTCTTAAATGTTACTGATTTATCAGCCATCCACCAAAAGATGCACCTCACGAGTGCCTGAACGTCTGGCAAACAGCTCCTGCTGCTCTGGCAAAATAAACGCACTTCAGAATCAGCTTAGTATTGATCTCAACAAAATGGCTGTGTATTTTAACACCGACCGGGACTAATTCATGGCAATGTTTTGTTTGTTTTTCCACCCGAGGTTGCTTTATTCAGTACAAGTTGTCGATGATAATAGTGTTTAACGTCAGGATGGTCTGTTTATGTGTAGCCTACATCCCGCTGGTGATTGGTTTAACAATGCAAATTCTGTCCCTTTCAGCTGTTGGATGTCGCTGACGCCGTTCTACTATGCCTTCCTGGCCCCCGTGGTTCTCGTCATGAGCGTCAACATCATCGTTTACATCGCCGTCGTCGTTAACATGCGTCGCCGAGGGAAGAACATGGCAGCCCGTAGCACAGGCAAACAATTCTTCGGCATCAGAGCTTCCGTAGCTTGCTTCACGGCACTGGGTACAATAATGATGATGATGATGATGATGATGATGATGATGATGATGATGATGATGATGATGATGATGTCGTTGTTGTTGCTGATGTTGATGATGATGAAAAACAGGAATAGAAAGAACAAATGATGCCAGTTATGGTACTGTCGACATTGTCGTCGGCGCTGTGAACGAGGCTGCAACGATATTTTTTTTATAACGCACTGTCCAGAGCAGCGTGCTGAAGGCGATTATTGCATGACTGCCCCGCGACCACTGGCCTCTCTCCAACAGTAAACAGCTGTCTTAAAAATGTCAGGGTGGATAAGTACACCAGTAATGTGCTTTAGAGTAGGGGCGTCTTAGCCTTATATAATTACATTCATGTTTATAATATTCTTTATAATATTAATTCCATAATATAAATGTGTGTTATTTTATTTATTTTTATTTTTATTTGGCGTTCAGGACTCGGCTGGGTGTTTGCGTTCTTTGCGCTGGAGGATGGGCGAATAGTGTTCCAGTACCTGTTTGTGGTGACTGCCTCTCTGCAAGGCTTCGTCATCTTTCTCGTCTTCACTGCCAGGGACCCCAAAGTCAGGACTTTCTGGAAGAACGTAATATGCAGGTACACTGTAACACTTTATATATATAGGCTAATATATTGTTCTCGCAACAGTCCAATGTATCGTTTCTTCTTCTTTTCCTTCGTCTTCTTCTTGTATTTCCAGAGAAGAATAATTTGAAAGTAGTCGGGAATCCGAGCGAGCCAAAAGTGTCCGTCTGTCCGTAAACGCGTTGCAAGCCATATCTCGATAACCACTGAATAGATTTTGTAGGAACATTAATTTGGTTAGTATACAATGTAATGAGAAAGACAGGAAAAGGTGGGAGAAAATGAGAGAAATGTTGGAGAGTGGGGTTATTAGCACCATGTACACAACAAAGTCCAACCACTATGGAATGAATGTGGCAAGGGGAATTTTAGTATAATAACAAAAGCAAAGGGACTTCATAATTATGCATTTTATAACATAAAATTTCATTCAAGTAGTCTTAAACTAATCTGTTTTAGGCTTACATACAATGAGTAAATTATAGAATTTACATTTTTCAATACACTTTCGTATGAGTTTGTGCTTTTCTACATTTTGGATCACAAACACCATCCTTTTGTGTTTTGGAGAAAGCTGCATGAAGTAGCAACGCCTCAATTGTTATTGATTTATTTTTAAACAAATCTACCCATTTTTGTTTTACAAATTACTGAAAAAAGGAATTTTTAAAACTGTCAAAGGAGTTTATCCAAAGTTTTGTCTTGTGTGCGTAGGCTTTTTGCACAGATAAAATATTGTGTAAATAGCATGTAATTATACGCAATAATCACACATAACTTGATTCGTCGAGCGGATAACGAAATAAAGAGTTCTCTTTGCAACTGAAAGTGTACTTATTGTTGCGGTGCCACACAGCGATTCTCTCCTGCTCTGCGCTTCACTTTTACAGCCGCCGCTATGACCCTTAATCAACCCATTTTCAAGGGACGCAACTCTTGTAAATCCTATCCTATCCTATCCTGTCCCATAACCCGAAGGTCGTAGGGGCACCACAGATGATCGTTTAACCAGCGTACTCCATCTTTCTCTGTCCTCAGCAGCCCTCATGGCTTCGCTCAGTGTCAAACCAGTCCATTCTCGAATGTTGTCCTCCCACCTCTTTTTCGGTCTCCCCCTTCTTCTACCTCCTTGCACTGTGCCTTGCAGAATGGTCTTTGCAAGGCCTGATGATCTGGTGACGTGGCCATACCATCGGAGTTTCCGTTTCTTCACCACTGTGAGCAGGTCATCGTGTTGTCCAATGGCTTGTGTGATGGTCTGTCGGACTTCGTCGTTGGTGATGTGTTGGGTATAGGAAATGCACAGAAGTCTTCTGTAGCACCTCATCTCCATGCTTTGTATTCTTCGTTGGAGATCTGCTGTGAGGGTCCATGCTTCGCAAGCATATAGGAAGATGGAGATGACCAGAGAGCGCAGCAGTCTTACTTTGGAATGTAGACTGATGGTTCTGTCTTTCCAAATGGGCTTCAACCTTGTCAGGGCAGCAGTTGTTTGTGCGATCCTGGAGAGGACTTCCTGCCGAGACCCATTGTCTGACACAATGGCTCCTAAATATTTGAAGCTGTGCACTGTGTTGAGGGATTGGCCTTGTACTTTGATGTCCGTGTTGATGCCATTGGTGTTGTTGGTCATCATTTTGGTCTTCTCTGCACTTATTTCCATTCCATAAGCTCTGGAGGTGGTGTCAAGCCTCTGTACAAGCTGTTCAAGTTCTTGTTCCTCTCCAGCCAATCCATCAATATCATCCGCAAAACGAAGATTGGAGATTGCTCTGCCCCCTATGCTGACTGTGCCTTCGTGATCTGCAAGAGCATCTGACATGATGCGCTCTAGGAAGATGTTGAAGAGTGTTGGAGAGAGTAGGCATCCTTGACGCACACCGATTGTTGTTCTGAACCAGTTCCCGATGACGCTGTTATGGAGGACTGCACTGGTAGCCTTGTCATACAGGCTTTTGATGACTTCTATAATTTTAGGGCTGATGTTGTACACTTTCATGGTTGCCCATAGAGCTGCATGCCAGACTCGGTCAAATGCCTTCTTGAAGTCTATGAACACATGATATAGATGTTGTTGGTGCTGTAGGTATTTCTCACAGATTATTCTGAGGTTGAAAATCTGTTCAGTGGTACTTCGCCCTGCCATGAATCCTGCTTGTTCTTCAGCTATGATTTGTTCAGCTTGTGGTTTCAACCTGTTGAGTATTATTTTCAGGAGGACCTTGCTGGGATGGCTGATGAGGCTGATGGTGCGGTAATTTTCACACTCCTGAAGGTTACCTTTTTTGGGAAGAGTGATGACAAGCGACTGGGTCCATGGTGTAGGCCATTCCCCACTCTGCCAGATCTTGTTACAGATAATGGTGAGAGCATCAGTCATCGCTTCTCCTCCTGCTTGTAGCAGTTCCGCTGGTATGTTGTCCACTCCCGCTGACTTCCCTTTCTTCAGCGATTGCACTGCTGCCTCAACTTCTTCCCGGAGAATTGGGAGGATTTCTTCTTCTTCTCTGCTCTCGGGACATGCTAGAACTGATGGGTCTCCATTTGGTGTATGGTTGTAAAGGTCAGAGCAGTACTCTGTCCATCTGTCCAAGACTTCTTGTTCTTCTGTAAGGCAAATGCCAGACTTGCTTTGGATAGTGGAGACTTTGGGCTGTTTAACACTTGTCAGCCGCTTCACAGTCTGGTAGGCCTTCTTGCTGTTGTTCTTGTTCAGATTGTTCTCTATTTCCTGGCATTGATCTTCTATCCAGTTCTCCTTTGCTGTGCGCATGCCTTTTCGGATGTCATTGTTGATTTTTCGGTAGACATCAGCTCCCTGTGAGGTGTTCTTTTTCTTTTTTAACTCTCTTCGTTTATCACACAGATCCAAAAGTTCAGGTGTGATCCACGGCTTCTTCTTTGGTCGGTGCTTGCCAAGGATCTCGGTGGCGGCATCTGTTACAGCTGAGTTGAAGGTATTGGTCATGGTGTTGACATCTACTTCGCCTGCCCCCAAAATAAGCAGTGGTGCAAATTTCCCTCCAATTGTGGCCTGAAATATTTTTGCCACCTCCGGGTCTTGCAGTTTGTCCAGGTCGAACTTCAGCCTAGTGCACTTTGCTGTATTTACTCTCTTCAAATGGAGCCGGAAAGACATCATCACGAGATCGTGGTCACTTCCAATGTCTGCTCCTGGAAAAGTGCGTGTCCTGCCAATGTTGATGCTTGATCTGAAGCGTTTCTTGACCATGATGTAGTCGATCTGGTTGTGATGTTCCCTGCCGGGACTGTGCCATGTCCATCGTCTGGATTTTTTGTGGAGACCAAGCGTGTTTGCCAGTACCAGATTGTTGTATCTGGCAAACTCCAATAGCCTCAGACCCCTGTCATTTGTCTCGTTGTTGCAGTGGGGTCCGCATGTGTCTCCCCAGTTGTGGTGCGCATCTTGGCCAACCTTGGCATTCCAGTCGCCTTGCACTATGACTATGTCCTTCTTCGGCACTTGGTCAAGGACCGCCTGTATATTTTCATAAAAATCCTCCACTTCGCTGTCTTCATAGTCTGATGTTGGGGCATAGGCCTGGATGATGGTAATGTTGAAAGGGGTTGCTCTCAGACGGATGGTAATGAGTCTACTGGAGACTGGGCGGCAACCCATGACAGTGGCTAGAATGTTCTTGTGGACCAAGAATCCAACGCCGTGTTCGTGCCTGTCATCTCTACCGCTGAAATAGAGCTTGTGGCCTTTGTCAGTCGTTGTTTCACCTAGGCCTTTCCAGCGCAGTTCGCTGATACCTAGAACGTTCCATCGATAGTGGTCCAGCTCGTGGGCCAGTTCTTCTAATTTTCCTTCCGCAGTTAGGGTCCTGACATTCCAGGTTCCTATGACGATGTTGTTTCTCGTGCGGATCTTGCTAATTTGTCCATCAGTAGCATACTTTTCACCTCCGTCCTGGTGGCCAACGGAAGGCGCGGTCCTTGTTCCGGGCGACGACCGATCCGGCATGGAATTAGTGGATAGCCTCATCATGTGTTGTGTCTTGGGCAAAAAAAGACCTGGCAGGGCCCAATCCTCTCCAGGCTGTTGGCCACAGCCGAAATCCACGAATACAGTGTGGCTCGCCTTGGCCCTGAGCACGTGGTCGTTGAACCTGTAGTAACGTGAGGTTCCTCCGCCCTGGCCGGTGACTTCTGTGTAGAAGACTTTCGCCCAGTGATGCCGTGCTAACATCACCCCTGTTAGTCGCCTCTTACGACACGCCGGGAAACGTTGGGTCTATTCTATTTGCCCGAACCCACAGAGCAAACTCTTGTAAACGGCAACCCAAAATGACGGGAGTTTTCCGTCTGGGTATAGTCTGTGCTTTACTCTACTTTTATAATCAGTTATTTTGTCTCAGTTTTGGTCCAAGACTTCTTGTTGTCTCAGTGTATGCATCTAATCCTGGATTGAGAGGAAGGGAAATACTATATATGAAATTCTGAAGAAAAAAAATTGTTTAGTGTCCAGGTTTTCGTGCCGTCCCAGGCGACCTATCTCAAAGGTCCAAAATCGCCTCACATTTTGCAGTCTACCTTAAACACGATTGTACCTATTTTGATAATACTTGGTATAGAAGTACATGACCAGTGATTCCATAGCATTTGGTCGACTGAACTGTCGATCTGTATTTCACTTTTATGTTCAAAACACTTTTTTTGCATTATCTCCAGAATAACGTCAGTTGTACTAATAAGTCGTTTGTGTCATTGATATTTGCATTTTCTTATTTGAACTGCTACTAAGACGTTTATGTTATTCATATTTGCACTTTCTAAAAAAAAAATTAAAGGTTTTGAGGTCCATCATATTGTAACACATTTTCGCTGTATCTCACGACTAGATCAACACATTTGAATAATGTTTAGCATGCAGATAGTTCAGGTAGCTGCCAATCATCCCCTATGTTCATCTTGCTTCTTTAGGATAAAACCGAGACAGCACAGCTCCACGAACAGTATAACATTTGGAAATGCTGGTTTTTAGATCTAGATTTGTGTGCGTGTGTCTGGTAAACTACATTTGGGAAAACTTGGGTTTAGATCTAGATCTGTGTGAGTGTGTGTCTGGTAAACTATATTTTTAAATGCTGGTTTTTATATCTGGATATTTGTAAGAGTATCTGGTAAAGTACATTTTTAAATGCTGGTTTTTAAATCAAGATATGTGTGTATGTGTCTGGTGAACTATATTTTTAAATGCTGGTTTTTAGATCTCGATTAGTGTGAGTGTGTCTGGTAAACTACATTTTGAATAGTTTGGGGGTTTTCCCCTTAAGCATTCTACTTTTTTATTTTCTTTGGTTATTAGTAACGATTTGAACAACTTAGAATATATTATTTATTTGAACTGTCCTGGTTTTATTTGTTTATTTTTCACAGTTTGATTTGCTAATCTGTGGTGCGTTTGTGATTGCGCGCATTGAAAGTGTTTGTGTGTGCGTGCTTGCATATTATTATGTACGACGGTACCTATGTTTACTTTAAATACATCGCAGATTATATTTTGTAAGTAGGCCTAGGCAGTTCATTACATCAAGTTGCCTTACATTTTGGTTTAACAAAAAAGAGTAAAGATAGATCATATTTGTTGTCACACCCGTCACCCATGACGTTTTGCATCCATGAAAAATGGGCTACTCACTGCTATCCCGGCAGTCCCATTCCTCAGGCGAGGCTACGTAGGCCTACTTCTTTTTTTTTAAAACATCTTTTTTGAATTCTTTGCAGGTGGAAAAGGAAGAGCGACCAAACCTCATCCAGCAACACTCCCAACACCAACCCACGTCTGCACATGAGGAGCCCGCATCATGCAAAGGACTCGGAAAATACCATTCTCAGCCTCTCTCAACAAAACAGCAACTCCACCGCGTGATCGTCGTCTACAGATCATGACGTCAAAAGCCGGACTAGTAGTTTTTATTTCCTTTTTCGGAATGGAGGAGTTCATGGATTGCCTCCCTTTCTCTGCAAATCTCTGTCACCTCTTGACTGCTTGTCGCTAGCAGTTTGCAAACATAACAAATTTTGTGCACAGACCCACGGCGCTGTTTTGTGATGTTTCAAATCCTTCTTTGTTCCTTCAGTCTTTCTCTACATTCTTCTCCTTTATTATTGTTCTTCTTTCGTTCCTAATCCAACGCACAAAAACAAATTACCATTTTACCCTAGAACAAGTTGCACAGGGTCTGCAATAAAAAAAAAAATCAACATTCATTTTTGTCTGCATATCAACACATGAAACGACTGCCCCCGTCACTGCCATAGCGAAATGTAACGAAAGCACCTTTACCTTTACGTGTTTCATTTGCCTATGTTTAAAGAGAGTGCCTCTGTTATACAAAGACGTTTCTTTACACTGTTATTGGGCTATCCTATTTAAAATCTGGACGCCCTGCCCCATAAATACATACGTAGGCCTACCCTCCATATGCTACTGTTTGCAGTCTATGTTCATCTAGGCAGGCCTATGTTCACCTAGGTCTATGTTCATCTAGGTCAATGTTCATCTAGGTCTATGTTCATCTAGGTCTATGTTCATCTAGGTCTATGGTGATCTAGGTCTATGTTCATCTAGGTCTATGTTTATCTAGGTCTATGTTCAGCTAGGTCTATGTTCATCTAGGTCTATGTTCATCTAGGTCTATGTTCATCTAGGTCTATGTTTATCTAGGTCTATGTTCATCTAGGTCTATGTTTATCTAGGTCTATGTTCATCTAGGTCTATGTTCATCTAGGTCTATGTTCATCTAGGTCTATGTTCATCTAGGTCTATGTTTATCTAGGTCTATGTTCATCTAGGTCTATGTTCATCTAGGTCTATGTTTATCTAGGTCTATGTTCATCTAGGTCTATGTTCATCTAGGTCTATGTTCACCTAGGTCTATGTTCATCTAGGCCTATGTTCATCTAGGCCTATGTTCATCTAGGTCTATGTTCATCTAGGTCTATGTTCATCTAGGTCTATGTTTATCTAGGTCTAAGTTTATCTAGGTCTATGTTCATCTAGGTCTATGTTCATCTAGGTCTATGTTCATCTAGGTCTATGTTCATCTAGGCCTATGTTCATCTAGGTCTATGTTCATCTAGGTCTATGTTCATCTAGGTCTAAGTTTGTTATGATGTATTTGCCTCTTACTTTTTCAACACAGCACATTCACACAAGCTCTCACGGTGAATTCAACAAAAGTACCATCGTCTATGCAGCCATTTGAAATAATAAGAAACACATGTGTACATGATAAGCTAAAGGAATGCTAATTACAATTATTTAAAAAAAAAAAGGCAAAACCATACGATGCAAACGTTTGAGCAAAGCTCTTCTTTAGACTGAAGATAAGCTTACTTCAAAAGCTATAGTTCTCAACATAACTCCAAGAAAGAAAGACACAGTTAGAAAGAAGAATAAGAAGTAATAGTAATAATAATAATAGGTGAGTGGTATCAAAATATTCACATTTTTGGAAGTTTGAAAGCAAGAGTTTCAGATTAACAAATTAAAAAAAAAATGGATATGAATGGAACAAAATGTTAAGATCACTCCTTGAAAAAACAAGCCACGTACTGATTCAAATTTATTCTTAAAACAAGTAGAAGGAATAGCACGAAAAAAAAGGGCATGAATAGAGAATATCAGCTTATAAATCACATCATATCCTATCCTATCCCGTAACTCGAAAGTCGTTAGGGCGCCACAGATGATCGTTTAACCAGCGTATTTCATCTGTCTCTGTCCTCAACCATAAGGTTGACATAAAAAAAAAATTAAGATTGGAATTTATATTTCATATGTATGAGTGCGTGAGTGTACAATAATTTTAAACTTCCGCAAGATGATTTCCTCTCCAAATGTCGTGAACATGGATCTTTAATGCGGATCACGTAATATGGATCGCGTAATATGGATCACGTAATATGGATCACGTAATATGGATCGCGTAATATGGGTGAATTAATATGGTTCGCATAAAATTAGTCACTTACTATGGATCACGTACTATGGATCACGTACTATGGATCACGTAATACGGATGGACTTAGCTTTAATTATGTTCCTTTACCCTACCCTCCCTCCCACACAGTGGCGCTCCGCTACATTAGTATGAAATTTCAGTTCACTATCAGATAATGTTAATGATAAACACAACATAATACCAAGCTTCCAGTTTAATAGCAAATGATGTTGACAGTAAACATCAACCCACACTTTAACAGTATGTATGACAAGGATGGGGTTTGTGCAGGCCTCTATATACCGTGCAAACGTACAACATAATACAGCATCAACATTATTAGCATACAAAATTGTAAAAGACATAATAAATGTGTGATTAGCAGCAATTAATACAAAACACTTCTATAAAGAGTTTTAACATGACTCAGGCATATAAATACATCCAGTATTATTCTCAAAACAAAAGATTAAAAAAAACCTGTGGCATGTGGTATCACAGAACGTCAATAAAGAATATTTTAAACAGTGTAACATTATCACAAACCTTTGCCGTTACACAGTACTTGACTAATATGAAATAAAAACTGCCACATGCCACATTTGTCCATTTACAGACACATATATGACATATTGCTGTATACCAGTTATATCACAGCTGTTCAATCGCATCACATTCAATTTGAACATGAATTAGTACGACTTACGTTAAACTGATGAATAAATATTGACACAACAAGAACATGAAAAGCACAATAAAGGTTGAAATAATAAATGATGCGCTGAAATTTATTGTTGACACATACAATAGTAATTGATATTATCATTGATATGATGTAGTTTGTATTGAGTCAATCAACTTATCATTGATATGATGTAGTTTGTATTGCGTCAATCAACTTATCATTGATATGATGTAGTTTGTATTGAGTCAATCAACTTATTATTGATATGATGTAGTTTGTATTGAGTCAATCAACTTATCATTGATATGATGTAGTTTGTATTGAGTCAATCAACTTATCATTGATATGATGTAGTTTGTATTGCGTCAATCAACTTATTATTGATATGATGTAGTTTGTATTGAGTCAATCAACTTATCATTGATATGATGTAGTTTGTATTGCGTCAATCAACTTATCATTAATATGATGTAGTTTGTATTGCGTCAATTCAAGCGCAGTCTGTTGATGCACTATTTCTGGCCTTTAGCAAATTATTTTTTATTACAGTTCTGTTGTTTTTTTTTTTTAACAATTATTGTTCTTTTTTCTTTTTGTAGTTGTTTGTGTTGTTGCTACTTCTGTGTCTGTTGCAATACACCATTTCAAAATATGTTGTTAGTACTGAACATGAGTACTAAAGGTGGCTTGTGTGTTTACTATTACACATGTTTACCGTGCATTAGTACTGAAGGTGGCTTGTGTGTTTACTATTGCACATGTTTACCGTGCATCAGTACTGAAGGTGACTTGAGTGTTTACTACAGCACATGTTTACCGTGCATCAGTACTGAAGGTGGCTTGAGTGTTTACTATTGCACAGTCATGTTTACCGTGCATCAGTACTGAAGGTGACTTGAGTGTTTACTATAGCACATGTTTACTGTGCATCAGTACTGAAGGTGGCTTGAGTGTTTACTATAGCACATGTTTACTGTGCATCAGTACTGAAGGTGGCTTGAGTGTTTACTATTACACCTTTTTGGAAAAGTCTAGGCAAAAGCAATATTATGCAATACAGTTTTATAATATCACAGATAATAAGTCTTACATTCAATACCATACAATAAAAAACACCACAACAATGATGTGATACACTACACTACACTACACTCCATTACATATACCACAATACCCTAATCTAACACTACGCTACACACATCACTCTACACCGCATTACACCACACTGCACACTACACCCGAGTACAACACACCTCACTGCGCTACGCTATACTATACTAGAACCCAGTACAACTCAACACATTATTATCAAGCATAGACTATAAAGAAAAAAAACACCACAGCAGACATTTACAAGTGGGTCGAGGTCTACGTGTGCCCACGCAAGCAAGTCCAAACTCTGCTAGTTTATGGAAGCAGACAAGCGCTCTTCAATAGCTATTGTAAGATGGTAGTTGTTGGATGGGAAGGTTGTAATGGCAGGCATTTAAGATGATAGATGTTGTAAGATGGTAGTTGTAAGATGGTAGTTGTAAGATGGTAGCTGTTGTCAGATGATAGCTGTTGTAAGAATGAATGCATTGTAAGAAGGAATAGCTTTTGTAAGATTAGTTAGTTAGTCATTGTTTATAGGGTCCAGCGGACTGCAAAGAACCCAATCTGGAACAGGTGTTGTAAGATGGTAGACATTGTAAGAAGGTAGGTGTGGTAAGATGGAAGGCATTGTAACAAGGTAGCTGTTGTAAGATGATAGTTGTTTTAAGGTGGTAGGCGTTGCAAGATGTTAGCTATTGTAAGAAGGTAGGTGTGGTAAGATGGTTGGCATTGTAACAAGCTAGATGATGTAAGATGGTAGGCTTTGTAAGATGGTGGTAATTGTAAGATGATAGGTGTAGTAAGATGATAAGTGTTGTAAGATTGTAGTTGTTGTAAGATGGTAGGTGTTGTAAGGTGGTAGGTATTGTAAGATGGTGGTTGCTGTGAATTGGTAGGTGTTGTAAGATGGTGGTAGTTGTAAGATGATATGTGTTGTAAGATGGTGGTAGTTGTAAGATGATAGGTGATATAAAATGGTAGGCGCTGTAAGATGGTAGTCATTGTAAGAAGGTGGCTGTAATAAGATAGTAGCTATTGCAAGATGGGAGGCGTTGTAACATAGTACCTATTGTAAAATGTTAGCTGTTGTAAGAACATTTGTAAAATGGTAGCTCTTGTAAGATATTAGCTTTTGTAAGGTTAAATGGTAGCTGTTGTAAAAAGGTAGATGTAAGCTGGTAGCTGTTGTAAGAAGGTATAAGCTTTGTAAGAAGGTAAGTGTTGTACGATGGTAAGTATTGTAAGAAAGTTGCTGTTGTAAGATGGTAGACATTGTAAGAAGGTATGGCTGTTGTAAGATAATAGGCATAAGATGAGAGCTGTTGTAATATGGTAGGCGTTGTAAGATGATTGGTGTTGTAAGATTAGTTAGTCATTGTTTATAGGGTCAAACAGACTGCAAAGAGCCGAATCAGAAATACGTGTTGTAAGTTGATAGGCAGTGTAAGAAGGCACAGCTGTTATAAGATGGTAGACGTTGTAAAATGGTAGCTGTTGTAAGATGGTAGGCGTTGTAAGATGATAGCTATTGTAAGATGGTAGGTGTCGTAAGATGGCAAGTGTAAGACGGTAGGTGTTGTGAGATGGTAGCTGTTGTAAGGCGGTAGGTATTCTAAGATGGTGGTAGCTGTAAGGTGATACGTGTTGTAAGATGATGGTAGTTGTAAGATGGTAGGCATTGTAAGAAGTTAACTGTTGTAAGAAGGTAACTGTTGTAAGAGGGTAGGAAATTGTAAGATGGTAGGCGTTGTAAGATGGTAGCGATTGTAAGATGGTAGCTGTTGTAAGTTGGTAGCTATTGTAAGATGGTAGCTGTTGTAAGTTGGTAGCTATTGTAAGATGGTAGCTGTTGTAAGTTGGTAGCTATTGTAAGATGGTAGCTGTTGTAAGAAGGCAGCTGCTGTAAGACGGCAAGCGTTGTAAGATGGCAGGCGTTTTAATATGGTGGTAGATCTAAGATAGGTAGGTATTCTAAGATGGTGGTAGCTGTGCTCTGTGGGTTCGGGCATTAAATAGAATAGACCCAACGTTTCCCGGCGTGTCGTAAGAGGCGACTAACAGGGGTGATGTTAGCACGGCATCACTGGGCGAAAGTCTTCTACACAGAAGTCACCGGCCAGGGCGGAGGAACCTCACGTTACTACAGGTTCAACGACCATGTGCTCAGGGCCAAGGCGAGCCACACTGTATTCGTGGATTTCGGCTGTGGCCAACAGCCTGGAGAGGATTGGGCACCGCCAGGTCTTTTTTGCCCAAGACACACTACATGATGACACAACCCACTAATTCCATACCGGATCGGTCGTCGCCCGGGTCGTCACACGGCACAAGGACCGCGCCTTCCGTTGGCCACCAGGACGGAGGTGTTAAGTATGCTACTGATGGACAATTTAGCAAGATCCGCACGAGAAACAACATCGTCATAGGAACCTGGAATGTCAGGACCCTAACTGCGGAAGGAAAATTAGAAGAACTGGCCCACGAGTTGGACCACTATCGATGGAATGTTCTAGGTATCAGCGAACTGCGCTGGAAAGGCCTAGGTGAAACAACGACCGACAAAGGCCACAAGCTCTATTTCAGCGGTAGGGATGACAGGCACGAACACGGCGTTGGATTCTTGGTCCACAAGAACATTCTAGCCACTGTCATGGGTTGCCGCCCAGTCTCCAGTAGACTCATTACCATCCGCCTGAGAGCAGCCCCTTTCAACATCACCATCATCCAGGCCTACGCCCCAACATCAGACTATGACGACAGCGAAGTGGAGGATTTTTATGAAAATCTACAGGCGGTCCTTGACCAAGTGCCGAAGAAGGACATAGTCATAGTGCAAGGCGACTGGAATGCCAAGGTTGGCCAAGATGCGCACCACAACTGGGGAGACACATGTGGACCCCACTGCAACAACGAGACAAATGACAGGGGTCTGAGACTCTTGGAGTTTGCCAGATACAACAATCTGGTACTGGCAAACACGCTTGGTCTCCACAAAAACTCCCGACGATGGACATGGCACAGTCCTGGCGGGGAGCATCACAACCAAATAGACTACATCATGGTCAAGAAACGCTTCAGATCAAGCATCAACATTGGCAGGACACGTACTTTTCCAGGAGCAGACATCGGAAGTGACCACGATCTCGTGATGATGTCTTTCCGGCTCCACTTGAAGAGAGTAAATACAGCAAAGTGCACTAGACTGAAGTTCGACCTGGACAAACTGCAAGACCCGGAGGTGGCAGAACTATTTCAGGCCACAATTGGAGGGAAATTTGCACCACTGCTCATTTTGGGGGCTGGTGAAGTAGATGTCAACACCATGACCACCACCTTCAACTCAGCTGTGACAGATGTCGCCACTGAGATCCTTGGCAAGCACCGACCAAAGAAGAAGCTGTGGATCACACCTGAACTTTTGGATCTGTGTGATAAACGAAGAGAGATGAAAAAGAAAAAGAACACCTCACAGGGAGCTGATGTCTACCGAAAAATCAACAATGACATCCGAAAAGGCATGCTCACAGCAAAGGAGAACTGGATAGAAGATCAATGCCAGGAAATAGAGAACAGTCTGAACAAGAACAACAGCAAGAAGGCCTACCAGACTGTGAAGCGGCTGACAAGTGTCAAACAGCCCAAAGTCTCCACTATCCAAAGCAAGTCTGGCATATGCCTTACAGAAGAACAAGAAGTCTTGGACAGATGGACAGAGTACTGCTCTGACCTTTACAACCATACACCAAATGGAGACCCATCAGTTCTAGCATGTCCCGAGAACAGAGAAGAAGAAGAAATCCTCCCAATTCTCCGGGAAGAAGTTGAGGCAGCAGTGCAAGCGCTAAAGAAAGGGAAGTCAGCGGGAGTGGACAACATACCCGCGGAACTGCTACAAGCAGGAGGAGAAGCGATGATTGATGCCCTCACCATTATCTGTAACAAGATCTGGCAGAGTGGGGAGTGGCCTATACCATGGACCCAGTCGCTTGTCATCACTCTTCCCAAAAAAGGTAACCTTCAGGAGTGTGAAAATTACCGGACCATCAGCCTCATCAGCCATCCCAGCAAGGTCCTCCTGAAAATAATACTCAACAGGTTGAAACCCCAAGCTGAACAAATCATAGGTGAAGAACAAGCAGGATTCAGGGCAGGGCGAAGTACCACTGAGCAGATTTTCAACCTCAGAATAATCTGTGAGAAATACCTACAGCACCAACAACATCTATATCATGTGTTCATAGACTTCAAGAAGGCGTTTGACCGAGTCTGGCATGCAGCTCTATGGGCAACAATGAAAGTGTACAACATCAGCCCTAAAATTATTGAAGTCATCAAAAGCCTGTATGACAAGGCTACCAGTGCAGTCCTCCACAACAGAGCCATCGGGAATTGGTTCAGAACAACAATCGGTGTGCGTCAAGGATGCCTACTCTCTCCAACACTCTTCAACATCTTCCTAGAGCGCATCATGTCGGATGCTCTTGCAGACCATGAAGGCACAGTCAGCATAGGGGGTAGAGCAATCTCCAATCTTCGTTTTGCAGATGACATTGATGGATTGGCTGGAGAGGAACAAGAACTTGAACAGCTGGTACAGAGGCTTGACACCACCTCCAAAGCCTATGGAATGGAAATAAGTGCAGAGAAGACCAAAATGATGACCAACAACACCAATGGCATCAATACGGACATCAAAGTCCAAGGCCAATCCCTCGACACAGTGCATAGCTTCAAATATTTAGGAGCCATTGTATCAGACAATGGGTCCCGACAGGAAGTCCTCTCCAGGATCGCACAAACAACTGCTGCCCTGACAAGGTTGAAGCCCATTTGGAAAGACAGGACCATCAGTCTACATTCCAAAGTAAGACTGCTGCGCTCCCTTGTCATCTCCATCTTCCTATATGCTTGCGAAGCATGGACCCTCACAGCAGATCTCCAACGAAGAATACAAAGCATGGAGATGAGGTGCTACAGAAGACTTCTGGGCATTTCCTATACCCAACACATCACCAACGACGAAGTCCGACAGACCATCACACAAGCCATTGGACAACACGATGACCTGCTAACAGTGGTGAAGAAACGGAAACTTCGGTGGTATGGCCACGTCACCAGATCATCAGGCCTTGCAAAGACTATTCTGCAAGGCACAGTGCAAGGAGGTAGAAGAAGAGGGAGACCGAAAAAGAGGTGGGAGGACAACATTCGAGAATGGACTGGTTTGACACTGAGCGAAGCCATCAGGGCTGCTGAGGACAGAGAAAGATGGAGTATGCTGGTTAAACGATCATCTGTGGTGCCCCTACGACCTTCGGGTTACGGGACAGGATAGGATAGGATAGATCTAAGATGGTAGCTGTTGTAAGATGGTAGGTGTTGTAAGATGGTGGTAGTTGTAAGACGGTAGCTGTTGTAAGATGGTAGTGTTGTAAGATGGTAGCTTTTGCAAGATGGTAGACATTGCAAGGAGACATAATAAATGTGTGATTAGCAGCAATTAATAGAACACACTTCTATAATGAGTTTTAACATGACCTATAAATTGGCGCGTTGTAAGAAGCTATTGTAAGATGAAAGTTATTTCAGCAGCTCTCACATCAAACATGTGTCCAAGATGTTTTTAAGTTATAAGAAAATTATATTTCACAAAATTAGGGGTTAGTTTAAAATCCATTGTTTAAAAAGATTGTCACAAAAATAATACAAAAAAGTGTCTCGTCATAAGTGATCTGTTACAGTGCCGGTTTCTCACAGAGAATAAGAGGGAGTTACTGATATGATGTGAACAGCAATAGCTTAAAACGAGTCCCGAAATTTGCTTGGTTTAGTTGTCATGACAACGGTGAGGGTTGACCATAGATTGTGTTGTTGCCCATGGTGGTCGCCAGCAGTCTCACATACCTTGTGAAGGGCCGGCACTCGCTGTTTGTTCATCATCCATCGTGGACCAACCGAATATCTGCAATGTGAAAGAATCAAAGAAGTAAAATATTTTTGAGTATTGGAGACCTGATGATGCCTTATTCTTCTGTGACTTGAGTAGCGGAGACTTTCACCTCTGTGACTTGTGACTTGAAAAGCGGAGATTTGAGAGTGGGAGAAACGGGCCTCAGCTATGCTGTATGGACTGTACCCATGTATAACAAATTCTATGGACCATCCTTTCTACTTTTATAAATAATATAACCAGTTGTAAGAATATTTGCGATCAGTTCCAAAAATGTTCTTGTTAGTTTAGTTTATTTTAGCTGTTCCTAACTCTTGTATCTATAATACGTCAGCATGCCTGAAATACCTTTTGCCCTGCATACACATGTAGTACACACTATTCTGACGAAGAAAGGGAAGTTATTTTAAGACGTGTGTGTGTCTTCTATTTCTATTTTCTAGATTTGTTTGGTATGAAAGTTAGACGATATCCCCGTTGGGGTGCCGGGGTCGTCTGTATAAATAGTATCCCCACTTTGTGGAAGTTTAGTGCTTTAAATTCCCTTTGTTTCCGTCATTCTCATTTGTTCCTTCTCGTTCCTAATATGTTCTATCAATCTACTAACTACTTCGCTAGACCAGTCACCTATCTTTATTCTTGGGAACTCTCCCAAAACTCCTCGTTTAAGTATTGGGCCTGTTGGGTCAGCTTGGGGATATTAGACGCTTTCTGTCAAATGCAAGAAATGGTCACTAGGGCTTTCTACGATATTATTATTTAGCAAATTATGCATGTTATATTAATGTGTTTTGTTAATATTTTATATTGGTGTTTATATTCTATTTTGTTTTTGTGAACCGGGGATCAATAAATTAGAGTGCAGCCTCAGCGTCCCCTGCATGGTATGCCTTTATTGTAAAGTGACCGGCTTGAGGAGTGCCTTTAGTGTTACCATTAGGGTAGTTTCAGTAGATCTTTTATACGGATCAGGGGTGAACCCTTTCTCAACCAAGTTGTGATCCTAATTCGGCTCTTTGCAGTCCGCTGGACCCTATAATCAATGACTAAATAATTAACTAAGTTAAACTATGCCTAGTTCAACATTTTTAATTGTTGAGTATCGGAAACAAGTAGCCTAAGATTTGCCTGTCTGGTACAGTCGCTATGTTAACGGAGTTGATGAGAGATGTCTTAAGAATTCTCCAAGGTGCTTCTCCGTTGAGGATCATGCACCCGCTAAAGCAGAAATACCTGCAATGGCGCTCTTACCTTGATCGGAGTGTCTGGAAATGTCTTCTTCCACCACTCTGTGAAAGCTGTGACCAGCAGATCTATGCACTCCTTGTTCTTTTCGTCTGTGGATGGTCGCAGTAGCACTCTGACCACCATCTCTTTGAACGCTTTGGGCAGGAAAGCCGAAACCTGGTATTGGTAATAATAATACCTTATTAATATCAATAATTCCAGGCCTGTTGGTGGTACAATCTGGCTGCAAATAGTCCGTTGGACGTTAAGTAACATTATTATAGACAGTGGCCTAGACATTGTGGATCAAACACTGGGACGAACATATTGACATTCACCCACAAGCTGAGCTGAACGCTCCAAAATCGCAATCCTAAAGTGGGTCTTTACCTCTTTGGCTTGGACGGGCCTGGCTTCCGTTGTCTTTGTCTTGGTGTAGAAATTCATGCTGTCCACTGCGTTCCTGTTTTCCTTGCCAAAGTCGTATTTAACAACCTGACACAACAAGGTGAACAAAGTCAAGGTGTTTCCGTAACCTTTCGGCAGGATGGGGAGAGAGAGGCCTTTTGGAACTCTCTTTTCTCTGGAACTGTTTTATTAGGGCGATAACTCCCGCGCTGCCTGACCTTCCTGGGATCTAAACAGAGCCATACACCCACTCGCAGCTTAACCAAATATGTTCTAGGCTGGGTCCAAACCACTACATTACTTCGCCACAGCCCACAAGTAACAACACAGAAAATTAACTGTTACATAAATCGTGATATGCTGTATATAGCATAGGAAATGTATGTAACTATACCATATAAAGCCTCAATTGCAATATATAGCATACGACCGAACTATGCTACACAAACCTAAAATGCTATATGTATATATAACGTACCAAATATAATTATGTAACTATATTATATAAACCTGAACTGCTATATATAACGTAGTAACTATAGGTAACTATGCCATACAAGGCTGAACTGCTATACATGTATATAACATAATATAACTATAGGTAACTATGCCATACAAAGCTGAACTGCTATAGGTACATATATCAGGAAATGGAGGTACTTTCCAATTAGGAATGTCTTCTCCCACCACTTTGTGAAAGCTTTGAGCAGCAGGTTATAAGGCGTACATAGACTAATCTATGTAATGTTCCAATGAAGTTTTGTCAAAATCCCAGTAGTTCTTCGCATGCAACCAACTGATCAACCGACAGACACAAATGGCTCTGATTCCCGACTGTTTAAATTTATTTCAAGGTATATTATCTGGATATACAAAAAGATGTTAAGCTAACAGAGAGGAAAGAGAGAGAGAAAGGTCCAGTTTACATGAACAATGAATCTGTATGGGGTGTAAATCTCATGGAAGTAGTCGCCCTCTTCTTTCAATTTCTCTCTCCCCTTATCTTTCAACAGTTCCAAGATGTCATCTTTGATTTTATTTTGCGTCTCCAAGATGGGATCATGATGTGTCTCTTTTTCCTGCGAAGCGACAAAAAAAGTTTTTTTTAACGTTTCACACACACACACACACACACACACACACACACACACACACACACGTACACACACACACACACACACACACAACCGTGTAGAAACGCCGTTGTGATTACTTTCATGAAACTCTACATACGTTACTTTGACAATTTTACAAATTTATCCATTTTTTGAAGCTAACCCTATCTCTAACCCTAACCCTTAACCTAACCCTAAGCCTAACACAGCCCTAGCCCAAACAGAACACTGTTTTGACGTCAAAATAACGGGGTCCGTCAAAAGAAAGTACGTAGAGGTTCAAATGTGTCACGTCACCCGAATGGGTTCCGCGACGTCAGCTCAAACAGCGAGTGACCGAGATCAAACTCAAACTAAAAAAGCTAACACAAATACCAGATGTACATTTACATTCTTTTATTCAACAACATACATACAGGATAATGGGAAATCTAAACCACCCCAACCCTTATCCGGACCCACAACCCTAACAATTAACAACAATTACCTCACTTGTCTAATCTGAGACCCTTAGAAACTGAACACAAAATGCTCACACAACAATATGTAACAATAACAATAAGTAACAACAAGTAAATCAAGCTGAAAATAAATTTGATTACAGATTAAAGACACTAGCCAGCAAGACTTCAAGAATATATTAGATTAGGTTGGCTGGCTTCAGTAATCAAATTGTTCACTGTTTTAGCACTCTTGTCTTTTAGCTAACCTCCAAACAAAGCAGTCAACACACAGATAATAAAGTATACTGCTCTAAATTTCTGAAGATGTGAATGTGTTTTATGTGTGTGTGATGCAAGTGTATATGACTGTGGAGATGCAAGGTGTCGACTGCAGAAGCCCAGGTAGTTGTTTCCCGGTCGTCCGGGGTAACACGCAGCGTCCAGGCGGCGAAGAGCACGCACCCCCTCAGACAGCACCCTCACATCAGAATGAAGGAGAAGGTAGCGGTAGCACGCACCCCCTCAGACAGCACCCTCACACCAGAATGGAGGAGAAGGTAGTGGTAGCAACAACAGGAATTACACCAAAACAGTAGGCCCAATCTGGTCAACAAATAAATCATCTTACTAATCTATTTTCATAAAAGGTAAACAATACATAAGAAATAACTCCTTCCGCCGTCCGCCATCTTGACCTGTTCATATATGCATTACAACAATTCAATCCTTAATTCTAATAATTTATATTCTTTCTCATAAACATGATTGTTTATACAAATACACATTATAATTATAATTCCATTTCCAGTCAAACAATCCTGATTCAACCTCATTCTCACCTTCATCATCCCTCTCCTTACTATAGTACATTGTCTCCCCTCATTCACATTTATACATTTACCCCTCTCTAGCATACTATAATACAACGTCACCCCTCCCTCATATTCATCACCCTTCTCTCTCTCTCTCATTTAAACATGTATACTTCATCATCACCCTTGACCTCATTTTAGCAACAACATCAACATTATTCATTTTACATATTTAACCAAGAAAATCATATGAAAAATACTATTCAACAAAATATATCCCATTCCCCCTCATTCAAACATCATTCATTCACGTACGCAAGCTCGGAGTGCATAGCCACTAAGGAATTGAAATACTGGGCACCAACTCACCTTCAAGTCCTCGGCCTGTGAAGTACAGATAGACAACACGACACCACACCACAACACAACACAACACAACTGCTATCCGCTGAGAGTAGATAATTCGTTACAGCACTATACTATGCTGCGCTCATGGAGCATCTCAGTACCAACGAGGTCACTGAGCCTTGCGTGGTCCCTAAAGAAAGGATACACGCCCTTAAATATAGACCCTACACTTATTTAAACACAGAAATAATGGCAGTCATACACTTTCCACTACTGCTAGAGAGTTACTTTAGTCCAGCAGCCTTACAGTACTTTGGTCATTCCTGTCCTGATGTAGGAGCAAGACCTCGGGTGGTTCTTAACACAAGACACACTACCCTTATGAAACAGACTTTACTTCTACCCTGAATAACACAGTCACATTCTATCCAAAAAAACGTCTGCTAGTAAGCGCTCCCAACCTGACTCTGAAGTCCAAACCTTTACCAGTTCACAGTACAAGGCGTCGAGTTTCGTTCAGTCCCCTATCCATAGAGCTTTGCGTTACGCACGTGAAAACCATATATTCCTAACATAACATACGCAATAAAGACTGCTGATTCAACTATGTACACTGCATCACTAGAGATGTGAAACTCTACACTATATACAGATCTGGCACACCTTACTATTGGCGTGCCTCGAAACTCGTGTCGTCACAAAAAGTATGTCACAATAACAGCGTTTCTATCTAGCCACACACACACACTCAAACACACACACACACACATTTTTGTAGAAACGACGTTCTGATGACTGTTGTGGAAAAAAAGGGATTATTTTGACACACTTTCCATTTCTTTGACATTCTTTTGACATTTTCCAATTTTTGAAGCTATCCCTAACCCTTACCCTTAACCCTAACCTTTAACCTAACCCTAATGCTAAAACAGCCCTAACTCAACGGAGAACTATTTTGACGTCAAAATAGTACGGCCTTCCAAAAAAGTCAGAAGAAACCATGTGGAGTTTCATGAGTGTGTCATCAAAACGTCGTTTCTACATGCCCACACACACAACCGTGTAGAAACGCCGTTGTGATGACTTTCATGAAACTCTACATAGGTTACTTTGACATTTTTACCAATGTGTCCATTTTTTGAAGCTAACCCTAACCCTAACTCTAACCCTAACCCTTAACCTAACCCTAAGCCTAACACAGCCCTAACCCTAACGGAACACTGTTTTGACGTCAAAATAACGGGGTCCGTCAAAAGAAAGTACGTAGAGGTTCAAGTGTATGTCAGAATAACGGCGATTCTACCTAGCCACACACAAACACACACCGTCACACCCACCATCACACACACACACACACACACACACACACACACTCACCCATACATACACGCACGCGCATTCTATCTCACACGCACACACGCGTGTGCGCTGTATGTCACCCAACAGGATTTAATAAACATTTTAAGTAAATACTTCCTCAAAATGCACAGGTCAGCAAAGACAAAGATAATACAGATCAATAATCCAAGTGAAAGAATGAACATTAACATTTAACGTCTACACCCACCATTTGCGTTATGGCTGGCGGAAACAACCATCTCATAATATGACAAGAAGACCCTCTACACTCACCCCACTTCTTTAAAGTATGACGTCAACTCTAGAAAATGACTCATTGTTGAATGGTGTCCATGTTCAAAGTAGGCTTATCTAGTTTCACTAATTCGTAATGACAATGACGGCAATCGTTCAAAAGTACGCCAATCGATGAAAGGGTTATTTAGAGAATTACTGTTATTTAAAACACGCTTTTATATTTCAAACCTACACAATTACATATAATATTGTTTTAGCAGAGTAGCCCGGTGACAAAAAAATTGAAAAATGTCTACTTATAATTTGATATACTTTCATACTTAAAATTATGCACATTACACATAGTATAGCCTATGTATATGATTTTTCCACGAGAAATAACATTTTTGTATACGAGCCATTCTTGGCTAATGGTGACTGCAGTGGGTCAGCGTACCTAGCTTTGATCCATTTTGAGAAAATCGGGAACAGGCCATTACAAATTTTAGAGGTTTGTTGTGTGCTTGAATGTCACTGCAAACAGGCATTAAGGTAACAAATGCACAAAAAATAATCTTTATTTTTGATTGTTTTCGATTTAAACTCATAAAATGGCCTCCAAAATGTGGAACGGCAACATCTCACTTTGCTTACGATCTGTTTTGGTCAGTTCGTTTTTCAAACATTACATTACAGTGAACTCCGGATATAATAAAGGCCGGATAAAGTAAATATTCGGTTTTAGTAAAGTCCAGTCTTGGTCCCGACCAAAACTCTTCTTTGTCTCTGTTTTTAAAAATCGGATATAATAAAAAAATATAGTAAAGTCCTCTTATAATAAAGTGTTTTCTAAGGCCCCTGGCGAGTTTTGCTGCCACTTATAATAAAGTTTCAAGGGAGATTACTGTATTAAAGTTTCATGAGAGTTACTGACTTCATAATGACGCAACATCGTCACCTCACGCTTACCCTGAAGCCTAAAATAGATCTAATTCACGCACTTGAAGATGAAAAGATGAAAAAAAAAAAGAAGAAGAAGAAGAAATTGCTGAACAATTTGGAATTTCCACATCAACAGTAACAGTGATTATGAAGGAGAGTGAAAAACTGAAGAAGAGATTTAACTGTTTGGCAGAAAAAGAGTACCTAGCTTGGAAACTTACAAAGCAAATTAGACTTCACTTTCGCTATACATGATGAAAATGCGTTTATGACTAAATGAGGTGTTATAAGTTGAACACATTATAGTTATACCTTTTGTACTGAGATGAATCCGAATCAATGGAGAACTGGGAAACCAACGTTTTGACTGGACTGCACTTTCAAATGAGAAGTAAAGAAGAGATTTATTCCTAATCTGTTGCATGGCTTTGCAATACAAACCATCTTTTTTTTAAATCCACCATATTGTTTAGGTTTTGTTCATGTCTTTGTTTGCTTTAATTTTGTGAGCTTTTTGTTTTTCCACAATGACGATAGTACAACATGTACAATTCATGATCTACTTTTATGATTTATCCTTCCGATTAAAGGGTTGGTTTGAAATAATTAGGACACGAAGGCCTCTCTCTCTCTCTCTCTCTCTCTCTCTCTCTCTCTCTCTCTCTCTCTCTTACCCTCTATCTCTCTCTCACACACACACTCACACACACGTGAACTTACACACACGGACATAAACAAATAATACTGTAACATCAATATACACAAACTGGGTTATAAGAGAGGTATTCTTGAACAGTTTATACTACCCAAGTTAATAAACAAAAATAATCAATCAACATATGTGAGCGTAATGGAATCCTATAAGGGACAATGGACCTACTGCAAGTGTTCATTAAAAAAATATCTTTTTCAGCTATTTCCCGTGGATTTCTGGTGGCTTCATACGAAAGGCTAAAAGGACCTTTTCACTTTCGTGAAATATCACTTGTTATCATGTGGCTGTGTCCAGAAACAATAGATCTTGACGATGAGTGCATATTCATAATGTTCACTCAAGTAACGTAATTGCTATTTACCTGTAATTACGATAGCAATAGGTAATACCCATTGGGGGGTGGGGTGGGGGTAAGGGAAACACAAAGAAGAAGAAAATCTAAATTTTGAAAAGGCCATGTTCGACAAAGAGAGAGAGAGAGAGAGAGAGAGAGAGAGAGAGAGAGAGAGAGAGAGAGAGAGAGAGAGAGAGAGAGAGAGAGAGAGAGAGAGAGAGCTTGTCCATCCACTCAAATAAATACTTTGAATTTTGTTCTTGGCAACTCTGGTAAGACAAACGTCTCCACGACGACTTATAGACGGCTGTCCGGGGGTGTGGGGCTGGAGCTGGGGAAAATGAGAAAACATAGTTTTCGTGTGGAATTCAGCAAGGGACAACAAACCAACACAGAAATATTAATCTAAATTAAAATATGTAATAACGAAAGCGATTCGTTCGATTTGCACTGTCTTATTTTAACTGTTCAACTATGTGAATCTAATCAATTAATGGGATCCAATTCCAATGTACATGTATATAACGCGCCAAATGTCAGCTCAATTTAGAACGATGTTGAGTTACGTGAACACACAGACAAATAGACACACAGACGATTACAGTCTGCAGAAATCCTGGTAAAAGATGGAAATTCGAGAAGTCATTATTTTGTTCACTGATTTGTTTTGCTTTTCTTCTTCTTTACTTGCACCAGGGCCGGATCCAGTGGGTAAGGGCTAGGAGTGCTGCAGCATCCCCCACCCCCACCCCTTGGCAACAACAAAAAATAAATAAATACATAAAATAAATAAAATAAAGAAAGTAGAAGATGGAAGTTTTTGGTCAACTGGAAATACGTTATGTAAGGCAGTTAGTTACAGGACAGGACAGGATGCTATGCTATGTACGCGCCTTTCCCCAAGGCTCAAAGCGCGGCGATCTATACCAACATACACGCTCACCTGTCTCATTTTACCCTCACACACACCAAATACACATACATCACTCAAACAGGTGGTGTACAGGCAGGGAGATCGCTATTAGAAGACGGAAGAAAACCAAATTTTTATTTTTGAAATTTTTATATTGACTGCATCCTGTACCATTATTGAAGGGAGGGAGGAAACCGGAGTGCCCGGAGAAAACCATCGGTGACCTCAATAGTCTCGTACCTAAGTCACATACGTTCGCCCCTTGCGGCAATCGAACCCACGACCTTCGGCATAGGAAACCGGCGACTTATCCACTGCGCCACGAGTTTTACTTGTGGTGTTTCACCACTCTGTACCATACATTTTAAAAAGAACTAGACTAGCACCTCACCCCACCCCCTCCCTCGAAAATGGATTGATCCAGCCCTGTGCACCCACATACACTTTAGACCAGCGTTTTCTATCTCTTTATAATGAGAGTGTCAGATTAGTAAACGTTAAATTAAAACAAAAACAAAGTTTCGGTTATGCTAAATTAACCCTCTAAAATCGTTATTATAAACAAAGTCGGTTATAGTCAAGTAAACCTCTAAAACTGTATTATAAACGAAGTTTCGGTTATAGTAAAGTAAACTTTAAAAACTTTACTGTAAACGGAATTTCGGTTATATTAAATATTCGGTTATACTAAAGATTTATTTGGTCCCAGGGCACTTTACTATATCCGAAGTTCACTGTACATGGTTATTGCTTTAGGTCCAGCGGACTCTTCCGAGCCAAATCAGGACCGATTTCAAACAGCATACAATTATTTAATGTGTGGGTTTGTTATAGGTAAATAAAGGTGAAACCACAGAGAAAGTTTTAAAACAACCTGCTGTTGTTGTATAGCGCTTGTGTGAACAAAGAGGGTAACCCACACTGCTGTCACTAAGAGGTGTTTTCAACTTGTATCCTCAGCAGACACTATCCATGACTGCATATGAGGGTATGAATATTATGTGCATTACTAAATGCGCGCGTGGGTGTGTGTGTGTGCGTGTGTGTGTGTGTGTGTGTGTTTGAAAAATCTTTAAAAGTCATTAGGAATATGTTCATAACCCTTGCTGTTTACACCTGTGCAACCCTGCACCAATGAAGGCTCACCGCGTTCTCCAATATTTTAAATATTTTCTTGCCGTTGCCCTCGTTTTCGATAGGTGGGGTCTCCGCCACCACCTTGTACTGACGCCGTCGTTGTACGTCTGTGAGCCAAGCACGAGCAGGTTGGAGGTCTTCGCCATGGCTGCGCAAGATTTGGTAAAGTATGGAGTCGGTCAGGTTGGTAAAGGCCTCCATGTCGTCGATGCACTCAGATATTTTCTTCAAATTGCTGTCGGCGAGTTGATAGGAAACAAAAACAAAGTCTGTCTATATTCACACACACACGCACACATCCGCACACGCACACACAAACTTTCCCCCCCTCCCCCCACCACCACCACCAACAACAGCAACAACAACAACAACACTTGTAGGACTGCAAACAAGCAATGCGAATTCCGGTACTGGTCAGTTCACAGGGATGAGATTTCTAAAATTATACTTTACTTCCCTTCCGCCTTGGCGACCGACCCATGAACCCAGATATCCTCTAAATCAGTTTAAGCAGTGGAAAGACAAAACGTTTACGTCTTTTAGGGGTAGGACAGCATGGTGAGTAGTCTACAAACTGCTGGCAACATATTCAGGGTAGGCGATATACAAAAGCTGGGCACGGACCATACAATAATGAAAACAAATCACCCGTCTGTTCCAGGAATTTTGATGTGCTCATCCGCCACCAGAAGTGCATTGACGATCCTGCAACAAAAAGACTGTGAAGATCACTGGTCTGATGCATAGAGCAGCCCTTATTTGACCGACACAATAACTGTTGTCCCACTTCAAAACGCTTTGTCCTATAAGCCTACTTCTTTGTCGCCTCGATCAATGGATAAGAAGTACATCTCACTGCAAAATGCCTTACTATAATTGCCAATATCGTGATTACTGGACAATGATCAATGAACTGAAAGTCAACTCATTATGTAGATTGTACATCTTGACTGTATTGCAAAATAGGAATAATGTACTTACATCGTTTCCACCGCCTTCACTGTCTTGTGTTGACAGGCAGCGCGATGAATGGTCTGTCGAGTGACAAACATCTGGTACATGTTGAAAACCTCCTAAAAACGGCAGAAATAAAAGCAAGAAGACTTGTAAATAGGGCACAGATCAAGTTAGTTGAATTTCAGATCAAACACCAGTCGATCACGTGCCAGCAATAATACTTTCAAACACAAAACAAATCAATTCATACCAAACAAGTGGGCACGCAGAATTTAGTGTAAGGCATAGCTGCATAAAGACCCGTAAATCACACCGATGTAAATAGTTATTTGTGACGGTAGAATGTAGGACAGAGGTCGAGTGACACATTTATCAATTTATGGTGGAAGGGGGGGGGGAGGGGTTCTTCAATAGGCCTTGTCGTTAAATATTTTCACACATCAACATCACAGAAATGGAAGGTCAACTATTTTGTGCAATGTCAGTTTTGAAAAAAGAAAACACAAAGCGCTAAACAAATAAACAAATCAAAACTGCGGTCAACCTTGTCCCGGACACAGATTTGTTGCTCGCCATCGACCTCGATGACCCTGGCGAACTTCATGAAGCGGGTGTGGTCAAAGGGGCTACTCAGCCCCAGATTGCGGCAATCCCGTTTGAAGTAGTCCCACTTATCCACATCCACTCCGTTCCGTTTGTTGGACACGATCTGTTGCACGTCACACACAACACCATATCAATATTCTACCGTCAAGCTTAAGAGCTAGGGGAGGATCACTATCTAAAGAGCTATTACACAGAGATGTAACATCCCCTTGCCAATGGCGGGATTTGACTTAGGGTCATTAGGCACACAACTTCCCATAGATCTGCTATCGCATGTGACGTGACGTGTCACATTAGCAGGCTAGAATTAGGGTGAGGGCTAGTTGAGATTTAGGGTTAGAGTTATAGATAGGTCTAGTAGTGATCGTGGTCTAGTTCTTCTTCAGGACTAAAAGACGAATGAATATGAACCGACATGGAATAAGCGGTTAATTTTGATTTGTTTTACAACAACAACGACGACAATACCCATAACATGAAATGCGCATTCTTACCTCATAGAGAAATGACTTGTCTTTCTGGAGTTTCTTCCCCTGGATACGTGAAACAAAATCCACATCCGTCAGTACATCTAATTTGATTCATTACTACAACTATCTGGTCAGGATGGCTACCAAAATACAATGGAGACATTATTTCAAAACCATGTTGCACATTAGACTATTAAGAGAGAGGCACTGTCAACGTTACAGTGTTGAATGCTGATGTGCAGCTGCACAAAATGTTCAACTGTACACTACCATTACTCTGTCACAAACATCATACTATCATTAAAGATTGGGGTCAGACTATAATCATAGATTGGGGCCAACCTATAATGAACAGATTGGGGTCCGTTAGCACCAGCTGATCTCCGTTACACCTGTTTACAAAATAATGTTTCTACCCGGCAATAGGGGACTAAAATTTACCTTTGGGTGATGGATTAAATCTTTAATGAATTCCATGTCCTCGTCTTTAATGTCATTGTCCCGAAACACTTTCTCCATTTTTTTATCCTTCCATATGTGGTCCAGCATTTTGAGAGAGGCTTCTTCGTGCTGCAATGAGAGAAACGATTTGCTTTATTAACATTGTCACTGCAGTATCGTGCATGATGGGCACGGAAGAGCTCGGCCAGCCACATGGCCCCTGAAATCAGTCCTCACAAAAATCAACATGAGAAAATGGAGATCCGTGGTTCCTGTTTCACCTACGTCTATAACTTTACCACAGGCAGCGATACAGGTCCTGCCCCAAAGGGCTGTGGTAGGGGCAGGGTCATCGCTTATTAAATTCAAGAGCTAGAAAGTTAAAGGCTTACATCTCTTTTGGCTAGCTTTGTGAGAGATTTTTCCAACAACCTAACGTACTTGGCAGAAACCAAATCTGTCTCATCTTTGGTCAAGCCAAGTCAGATCAGGTTTAAGGCCGCGGGGCGACGTTTTAGGCCAGAGAAAAGAGTCGCAAAAGCATACCTCAAAACCTCGCCCTTTGCCCTCCAGAGATGACAGCTAGCAGTTACCAACGCATAGCTGCAGTTTATGAGAGCATGGACTGTCCATGTACACTCGCTGTGTTAGCAACGATCAAACTATCTTAATCCTATCCTATCCCGTAACTCGCAGATGATTGTTTAACCAGCGTACTCGATCTTTCCCTCTCCTCAGCAACCCTCATGGCTTTGCTCAATGTCAAGCCAGTCCATTCTCGAATGTTGTCCTCCCACCCCTTTTTCGGTCTCTCTCTTCTTCTGCCTCCTCGCACCGTGCCTTGCAGGATGGTCTTTGCAATGCCTGGTGCTCTGGTGACTTGGCCATACCATCGGAGTTTCCGTTTCTTCACCACTGTGAGCATGTCATCATGTTGTCCAATGACTTGTTTGATGATCTGTCGGACTTCGTCATAGGTGATGTGCTGAGTATAGGAAATACCCAGAAGTCTTCTGTAAAACCTCATCTCCATGCTTTGTATTCTTCGTTGTAGGTCTGCTGTGAGGGTCCATGTTTCGCAAGCGTATAGGAAGATGGAGATTAAAAGGTGCGCAGGAGCCCCTACCTTGGAATGTAGACTGATGGTCCTGTCTTTCCAAATGGGTTTCAACCTTGTCAAGGCATCAGCTTTCTGGAGAGAATTTCCTGTCGGGACCCATTGTCTGATACAATGGCTCCTAAATATTTGAAGCTATGCACTGTGTTGAGGGATTGGCTTTGGACTTTGATGTCCGTGTTGATGCCATTGGTGTTTTTTCCATTCTATAGGTTCTGAAGGTGGTGTCAAGCCTCTGTGCCAGCTGTTCAAATTCTTGTTCCTCTCCAGCCAATCCATCAATATCCTCTGCAAAACATACGTAGGAGATTGCTCTATCCCCTATTCTGACTGTGCTTTCGTGATCTGCAAGGGCATCTGACATGATCTGCTCTAGGAAGATATTGAAGAGTGTTGGAAAGAGTAGGAATCCTTGACGCAGACCCAATGTTGTTCCGGACCAGTTTCCGATGGCGCTGTTGTGGAGGACTGAACTGGTAGTCTGGTTATACAGGAGTTGATGATTTTAATAATTTTAGGGCTGATGTTGTACACTCTCACTGTTGCCCACAAAGCTGAATGCCGACTCGGTCAAACGCTTTCTTGAAGTCTACAAAGACATGATAAATAGTTGTTGGTATTGTAAGTATTTCTCGCAGATTATTCTGAGGTTGAAAGTCTGTTCAGTGATACTTCGTCCTATCCTGAATCCTGCTTGTTCTTCAGCTATGATTCGTTCAGCTTGGGGATTTAACCTTTTGAATATTATTTTCAAGAGGACCTTGCTGAGATGTCTAATGAAGCCGATGGTGCTGTAATTTTAACATTCCTGAAGGTTGCCATTTTAGGGAAGAGTGATGACAAGCGACTGGGTCTATGGCGTAGGCCACTTCTCACCCTGCCAGGTCTTGTTACAGATAATGGTGAGGGAGTCAGTCTTCGTTTCTCCTCCTGCTTGAATCAATTTCGCTGATATGTTGTCCACTCCCGCTGACTTCCCCTTCTTCAGCTATTGCACTGTTGCCTCAACTTCTTCTTGGAATTGGGAGGATTTCTTCTTCTTCTTCTCTGTTCTCGGGACATGCTAGAACTGATGGATCTTGTTTGGTGTGTGGTTGAAAAGGTCAGAGCAGTATTCTGTCCATCTATCCAAGAATTCTTGTTCTTCTGTAAGGCATATTCCAGACTTGCTTTGAATCGTGGAGATCTTGGCTTTTTAATACTTGTCAGACGCTTTACACTCTGGTAGGCTTTTTTGCTGTTGTTCTTGTTCAGACTGTTCTCTATTTCCTGGCATTGATCTTCTATCCAGTTCTCATTTGCTCATATGGGGCGCCATGTGTCCATTAATTCTATGTGACCATTCTATACATAGAATAAATTCTATGCACATAGAAAGCATTCTATGCACACAAAAAGCATTCATTAGTTGAAATTCCATTTATAAAAAAAGAAACCAATATTGTAAGTCATAGAATAAAATTCTTTATATAGAATAACATTCTATAATATAGTGTAAAATTCTATGTCCATAATAAAATTCTATGTATAGAATAACATTTTATAATAGAGAATAAGATTCTATGTATGTAATACAATTCTATATTATAGAATGCACTTGTATGCATAGAACTATATTCTATAACATAGAAAGAATTCTATTACAAAGAATGAATTCTATAACATAGAATGAATTCTTTAACATAAAATAAATTGCATGACATAGAATTAATTCTATGTGCATATAATAAATTGTATAACATAGAATGAATTCTATAATAAATAATGAATTCTATATGCATACAATGAATTTTATAGCATAGAATGAATTCTATGACATAGAATTCATTCTATGACATAGAATGAATTCTATAGGCAAAGAATGAATAGTATAACATAGAATGAATAAGATTACATAGAATGAATTCTATGACATAGAATGAATTCTATAACATAGAATGAATTCTATAGCATAGAATGAATTCTATGACATAGAATTTATTCTATAGCATAGAATGAATTCTATGTTACAGAATGAATTCTATGTCATAGAATTCATTCTATGCTATAGAATTTATTCTATGTTATAGAATTCATTCTATGCTATAGAATAAATTCTATGTAATAGAATTCATTCTATGTCATAGAATTCATTCTGTGTTATAGAATTCATTCTATGTCATAGAATTCATTCAATGTCATCTTATTCATTCTATGTTATACTATTCGTTCTATGCTATAGAATTCATTCTATGTCATAGAATTCATTCTATGTCATAAAATGCATTCTATGTCATAGAATTCATTCTATGTTATAGAATGAAATCAATATAAAAACCTTTTTTAAAATAGTAAAAACTGGGGCACTGTCAAGGTATAGAGAACATTTTGTATGGCATGGGACTGTATTGCAGAGAGATACACATTGCCACATCCCATCACCACACCACATCACTCTACATCAATGGCTGACGTACGTTCCTAATGCTATTATGCTATCCATTTTATTAACGGAAGGAACTATACATAAATGTGGGTGTTCTTACAAAGGGAGGCCAAATTCTCAACAGAGCTATTTAGCTGAAAATAGGTTATGGGGGGACGCCTGGGGTGAAATAGTTTTTTTGGCAATAATTATTATGTCTCAGAGTTGTATCGCAATATTCGACCTTTAATTATATTAATTATTGCTTTTTATGAGTGTACAGTACGGTTATTTATTCGGTATTGAGCAAAAAGAGCTGATTATTTAATTAGATTGTGTCACTATAAACCCTTACAGAACCTCAGCACATTGTAATGAAAAAGTTAGCATGCAGGTGCGGAGGAGGGGGGAGGGGATGGTGTGACGTCAATTATTTTTATTGCTACACGATCTACTCACTACTTTGAAGTCGTCTACATCAAGAAACCTAAAGGCCCCGCCACACATGCCGATTGTGCAACGATTTTGTTTGCGATCCGATCCCGAATGCTACGTGATGACGTCAGAACTACTGCTTGCCTGCGGTCCGATTTGCAATCGACTCGGTATCGTGCGATTTGAGCCTGTTCTAATGTCTGATAAAGCCCGCAGAACGCTTGGCACGTCAGCCATTTCTTCAGTTCTCGCGCGCGTGCACATGTCCCTTTATTCCTCAAAGAAAGGCCTAGTTGAGCATAGAATGAACATTCTATATTATAGAATGCATTCTATGTTAAAGAATGCACATTCTATGTTATAGAATGGATTCTATGTTATAGAATGAACATTCTATATTATAGAATGCATTCTATGTTAAAGAATGCACATTCTATGTTATAGAATGGATTCTATGTTATAGAATGAACATTCTAAGTTATAGAATGGATTCTATGTTATAGAATGAACATTCTATTTTATAGAATGAATTCTACGTTATAGAATGACCATTCTATGTTATAGAATGAACATTCTATGTTATAGAATGGATCCTATGTTATAGAATGAACATTCTATGTTATAGAATGAACATTCTATAACATAGAATGCATTCTATGTGCACTAAATATTAAAAAAATAATTCTATGAAAATAGAATGTATTCAGTGTTGCGAATAAAATCTATTTTATGTTAAAAAAAGGTATTTTATGTCATACAATTCTTGCTGTGTTATACAATTAATTCTATATACATATAATTCATTTCACTCACATACAATTAAAAAACACAACTAATAAATTGTAACGAAATTTAGAATTTAAAAAAAGATATTGTATGACACATCACCACATCGCATCATCACCACATCGATCACATCATCACATCACATCACATCACTACATCACATTGCTTCATCACCATCATCTTGAAAACGCACCACCACATAAAATCACATCACATCAACAAATTATCACATCACATCAGCCGACATCACAGCAGCAGCACATCTTCACATTGCAGCAGACAGCACATATCATGGCATCAGTGAATCACATCACATAATCTAATCACCCCACCCCTCCCACCCATCACATTTGTGGTGCAGTGTGGTGTGATTTAGAGTGATGTAGTGTGGTGATGTGATGTGGTAATGTGTATGTATGTATCTGCAATACAGTTCTATTATGCCTTAAAAGCAAGTGAATCAGACCACATCATCACATAACCTAATCACTCCACCACACCTACCCATCACATTTGTGGTGCAGTGTGATGTAGAGTGATGTGGTGTGGTGATGGGATGTGGCAATGTGTATATCTCTCTGCAATACAGTCCCATGCCATAAAAAATGTTCTCTATACCTCGACAGTGCCCCAGTTTTTACTATTTAAAAAAAAGTGTATGTATTGATTTCATTCTATAACATAGAATGAATTCTATGACATAGAATGAATTCTATGACATAGAATGAATTCTATAGCATAGAATAAATAGTATAACATAGAATAAATAAGATGACATAGAATGAATTCTATGACATAGAATGAATTCTATAACATAGAATGAATTCTATAGCAAAGAATGAATTCTATGACGTAGAATTTATTCTATAGCATAGAATGAATTCTATAGCATAGAATGAATTCTACGACATAGAATTCATTCTGTAACATAGAATTCATTCTATGCTATAGAATTCATTCTATGTTATAGAATTCATTCTATGTCATCTTATTCATTCTATGTTATACTATTCATTCTATGCCTATAGAATTCATTCTATGTCATAGAATGAATTCTATGTCATAGAATTCATTTTATGCTATACAATTCATTCTATGCATATAGAATTCATTCTTTATTATAGAATTCATTCTATGTTATACAATATATTATATGCACATAGAATTCATTTTATGTCATATAATTTATTTTATGTTAAAGAATTCATTCTATGTTATAGAATGAATTGTATGCACATAGAATAAATTCTATGTTATAAAACTCATTCTTTGTAATAGAATTCATTCTTTGTAATAGAATTCATTCTATGTTATAGAATATAATTCTATGTATACAAGTGCATTCTATAATATAGAATTGTATTACATACATAGAATCTTATTCTCTATTATAAAATGTTATTCTATACATAGAATTTTATTATGGACATAGAATTTTACACTATATTATAGAATGTTATTCTATACAAAGAATTTTATTCTATGACTTACAATATTGGTTTCTTTTTTATAAATGGAATTTCAACTAATGAATGCTTTTTGTGTGCATAGAATGCTTTCTATGTGCATATAATTTATTCTATGTATAGAATAGTCACATAGAATAAATGGACACATGGCGCCCCATAGTGCGCATGTCTTTTCGGATGTCATTGTTTATTTTTCGGTAGTCCTCAGCTCCCTGTGAGGTGTTCTTTTTTTTTCATCTCTCTTCCTTTGTCCCACAGGTCCAAACGTTCAGTTTAATCCACGTTTTTTTCTATGGGCAGTGCTTTCCAAGGATCTCAGTGGCGGCATCTGTCACAGATGGGTTGAAGGCTGTCACGTCACCGGAATGGGCTAGTGACTTCAGCTCATACAACGAGGGATACATACTCGACCTAAAATAAACTAACACAAATGCCAGATGAACATTTACACTTTTATTCAATGCACACACACACACACACACACACACACACCCACACCCACACACATACACACACAGTGGAAAATGGGGAATCTAACCCAACCTCAACCCTTAATCGGACCCACAACCCCAACAATTAACAAACAATTACCTCCCTTGGCTAATCCCTAACCCCTGACACTGTACACAGATGCTAATACAATCAAGATACAATAATAATATGAAAATAAAGATGCAAGATTGTAACTAATGGCTTAAGTGCATTAGCAAACCTTGAAGAAAATGTATTTAGTTAATATAGTAAATACTTTATGCTCAGAGTATCTGTCCGACCTCCAACACAGGCCTGATTAAATCGTCTGAAAGTATTTTAAGAAAAATCACCAACTCAATCAACCTAATGCAGATTTTTAGAAAGTCACTGTTTATATATGTTTAAGTACGTGCATGTACGTATGATTGCGGGTGTATGAGCACTGCGACCCAAGAAGAAGCAGTCCTCCAAGCACGTCGTCTTGCAGGTAGAAGTAGAGGTGGAACGGGGTAAGCGGCACGAAGTACGTAGAATGAAGTACGAAGTATGCAGAACGGCGAACGAGGAATACAGTCGGAGAACAGAAGCAGAAGTAGTGGAACCCAGACCAGTAGAACAACGTAGAAGTGGCAGCAAACTAAGAGTAGCAGAAACGTAGTCGAAAACGTAGTAGGTATAGAAGTAGAAAACGAAACGTAGGCCCAGTCTTGTCAACAAATAAACTGTCTTAGAAAACTATCTCAACATGTAAACAATACATGGGAAATAACCCCTTCCGCCGTCCGCCATCTTGACCTGTTTATTTATGCATCATAACATTTCATAATCTTTCTATAATATATATATATATATATATATATATATATATATATATATATATATATATATATATATATATATATATATATATATATATACATCCAATGAACATGATTATTTACACAAATACAAATGCATATTATAATTGAATTTCTAATCAACAATCTTGACTCATCCTATCTCTCATATACATCACCCCCCTACCCTGTCATAATATATAACACAACGTCACCCTTGACCTTATTTCTATCACTCCTCTCACCTTCCTCACCCCTCTGGCATACTATAATACATCGTCACCCCTCTCTCTCTCTCATATTATCTCCCCTCTAGCCTGCTATAATGCATCGTCACTCATGACCTCATTTTGGCAACAACATCAACAACATTATTCCATTTAACGTCTTCGTCAAGAAAATCATATAAAAATTTTACCTATCAAAATGTAACCCTTTCCCCCTCATTCATCATCACTCACGTATGCATGCTCAGAGTGTATACCACTAAGGAACTGGAATACTGGGCATCAACTCACCTTCAGTTTCCCGGCCTGTGAAGCACAGATACCCACAACACCACATAACACAACACTATACGATCTGCGGAGAGTAGGTGGTTCGTTATTGTCTTATATGATTTACCGGGACACCATAACACTGGCGAAATGTTAGGTCTCTAAAACAAAGAGCACACACCCTTAGGATGTCACTCTACACAGAGATCACACAGCACTGTGGCAGCACAAGTCCTCCTCAATTACTATAAAGTGACTTTTCTATAATAATTGTCACAACGTATTGGTCATTCTTGTCCGTGTTAAGACACAAGACTTTGGGTGGTTTGAAAACACAAAACACAGCCCTTAGAAACAAACCCTACACTGATCCTATGATAGTGGAATTTACATCTATTCAATAGTCATCTAGTCACACAGACTACTGCCTGAAATCTGCCAGTTCTGCCGCTTTCTTCCCAATCCACAGGTCAGAGCACAGCGATCCGTTCAACTTATAATAGCTATCGAGCACGTAAAAAAACTAAATCCTGACTTACACTATGCATTCCAAAACGCTGATTCAAACTTCGCACATCACACTCTCGGAGATATAAAACTACATACTATGTACAACCTGACACATCATAAACTTAGAGTGCATCAAAACTCGTGTCGTCACAAAGGTAGAGATCACGATGTTGACATCTCCTTCACCAGCTTCCAAATTAAGCAGTTGTGCAATTTCCCTCTTTGAATATTTGAGCCACCTCCAGGTTTTGCAGTTTGTCCAGGTCGAACTTCAGTCCGGTGCACTTTGCTGTGTTTACTCTCTTCAAGTGGAGCCGGAAGGACATTATCACGAGATCGTGGTCGCTTTCGATGTCTGCTCCTGGAAATGTGCGTATCCTGCCAATGTTGATGCTTGATCCGAAGCATGTCTTGACCATGATGTAGTCAATCTGGTTGTGATGTTCTCCGCTGGGACTGTACCATGTCCATCGTATGGATTTGTTGTAGAAACCAAGCGTGTTCGCCAGTATCAGATTGTTGTAAGTGGCAAACTACAAGAGTATCAGACCCCTGTCATTTATCTCCTTGTTGCAGTGGGGTCCACATTTGTCTCCCCAGTTGTGGTGCAAAATTGGCCAACCTTGGCATTTCAGTCGCCTTGCACTAGGACTATGTCCGTCTTTGGCACTTGGTCAAGGACAGCCTGTAGATGTTCATAAAAATCCTCGACTTCGCTGTCATCTGTTGGGCATAGACATGGATGATGATGATGTTGATAGGGGCTGCTCTCAGACGGATGGTAATGAGGCTACTGGAGACTGGGCGGGAGACTGGGCGGCAACCCATGACAGTGGCTAGAATGTCTTTGTGGACCAAGAATCCAACGCCGATTTCGTGCCTGTCATCTCTACCGCTGAAATAAAGCTTGTGGTCTTTGTCGGTCGTTGTTTCACCTCGACCTTTCCGGCGCAGTTCGCTGTTACCTAAAACATTCCATCGATAGTGGTCCAGCTCGTGGGCCAGTTCTCCTAATTTTCCATCCGCAGTTAGGGTCCTGACATTCCAGATTCATATGACGATGTTGTCTCTCGTGCGGATCTTGCTAAGTTGTCCATCAGTAGCACACTTATCATCTCCGTCCTGGTGACCAACGGAAGGCGCGGCCCTTGGTGACCCGGGCGACGACAGATCCGGTATAGAGTGCATGGTTCTTTTCAGCATAGGTGTGTCTTGGGCAAGAAAGACCTGGCGGTGCCCAATCCTCTCCAGGCTGCTGCCCACAGCCGAAATCCACGAGTACAGTGTGTCATGGGCAAGGAAGACCTGGCGGGACCCAATCCTCTCCACTCTGCTGGCCACAGCCGAAATCCACGAGTACAGTGCGGCTCGCCTTGGCGCCGAGCTCGTGGTCGTATAACCTGTAAAACGTGAGGTTCCTCGGTCCTGGCCGGGGGACTTCTGTGTATAAGAATTTTGCCCAGTGATGTCGTGCTGACATCACCCCTGTTAGTCGCCTCTTACGACACGCCGGGAAACGTTGGGTCTAATGTATTCATTGCCCAAACCCACAGATCAAACTAAGACCCTTGTAAGTAAACGGATCGCACACGACCTACGTTATGTCCTCAAGATAATAATAATAATAACGGATTTTTATATAGCGGGTACTCCAGCCTATGACCAGACTCACCACGCTTTACATAGTCATTACATATAAATACATGCACTCGATGAAACATCACTTTTGCTACAATACACCAAAAGGCGGGACAGTAAAGGTACAGACTATTTACAACTATGTACACAAATGACAAAAAGACAGAAGGTAGAATAGCAAAAACCTATTCACAGCTATTTATATGCCCGGTTAGGCCCAGGAAGAAAAACAGTATAAATATTTATTTACAGCCGTGTATACACTTACGGATCAGACATAGGCAAAAGATGAGAGAATGGCAGCGGGATACAAATCAATCTGAATAATGCAGTTTGAAGAGGTGGGTTATGAGGGCCTTTTTGAATGCTTGTGTTGATTGTATGTTGCGGATATGGGAGGGAAGGGAATTCCACTGCTTAGGTGCGGAGTAAGCGAATGCACGTTGGCCGTATGTCTTAGTGCGGGTGACGGGAACTTTGAGTGTGCGAGTGTCAGCAGAAGATCTTAAAGTGCGTGAAGGGGAGTAGACAGACAGTAGATCAGCAAGGTAGGAAGGACAAGAATCTGTGAAGAAGTTGTGACAGAGAACAGAGAGTTTGTACTCTATGCGTGCTTGCACAGGAAGCCAGTGAAGGGAATGTAGTAGAGGTGTGATGTGATCGCGTTTCTTTGCTCGGAATACTAGTCTAGCTGCTGAGTTCTGAACCTTTTGTAGTTTGTCAATGATGTGCTTCGGGGAGCCAGCAAGGAGAGAGTTGCAATAGTCCAGACGAGAAAGGACGAGAGCGCAGACTAGGGTTTTGGTGGCAGGGACTGTAAGATAGTGGCGAAAGGAGCTGATTTGGCGTATGGCCGTGTATGCAGAGCGACAGACGTTGGAGATGTGGTTGTTGAGGGACAGGTCGTCGGAGAGAATGTAGCCGAGATTTCTTGCTGAGGATGAGAACTGAATGTTTGTTGTCCCTACTGTAAGCGATGTTGGGAGAGGCGAGAGTGAGGAGGAGGTGTTGTGTTTGTGAATGAGGAGGGCTTCGGTTTTATCATCATTAAGCTTAAGCTTGTTGAGTGTCATCCATGACTTAATGTCTGTGATGCAGTTCTCCAAAGTCTGAACAGTGGAATTAATGAGAGAGGGGGCGGTGGATTTATACAGTTGTGTGTCGTCTGCAAATGATTGACTCTCAACAGCATGCTTTCTAAGCAGGAGAAGCAGTGGCTTGGTGTACAGAGTGAATAACACCGGCCCTAAAACGGAACCCTGAGGCACGCCGCACACCAAGTCTGCTGTGCTGGAGAAACAGCCATCGACAGTGACTGCTTGTGATCTGTCAGAAAGATATGAGTGGAACCAAGCCAGGACCGAGCCAGAGATTCCAAAGTAGTGTTGAAGAGTGTTAAAGAGAATGTGATGGTCGACTGTGTCAAAGGCGGCTGAGAGGTCTAATAAGGTGAGAACGGAGACGTTACCATTATCTAAGGCAAGCAACAGATCATTGGTTACCTTTAGGAGGGCTGTCGCAGTGCTGTGGAAGGGTCGGTAGGCAGACTGGTTGGGGCAAAGTAAAGCGTTATCATATAGGTAGGCAAACAGTTGTTTGAGAACAATTTTTTCTATGACTTTGGACAGGAAGGAGAGGTTTGAAACAGGTCTATAGTTCTTGTCATGAATTGGCTAGTTTTAACTCTGCTTGTTGACTATTTAGCATGTGTAGTCATTGTAACTTTAGAAGTTAGACTATAACACAGCAGCAATTAAATTACACAGCAGACCAGCACACCGCGAGCCTGACCCACACATCGCAGTGAGTCAGCACTTGAGCTTTGAATCGGACCGTTTTAACCAATCAGCAGCAGGCTAAGTGGGTAGAGCAGTTTTGACTGTGTCAAAACCTAGCACAGCTTGGTCAGTCGTGTGTGAGACGAGGAAGAAGTAACATCTCCTTAGCTAGCAGAGTACTATCTTCACTCATAGACCAGGAAGCAGGACTTTGAAATCTTAGAATTCTCTCAAGTCACAACGGGCCTGAACTTGTCAAACAGGTAAATGAACACCCTTCTGTTTCATCGTGATATATTTGTATTATTGTTGAAATTATGTTTGTGGAATTTGCTATGCATAAATGTGAATTATTAATCCGAATTTGCCGTACCACGTGGAAGAGCCTACCACGAGGCGAAACACGACCGGTTGCGCCGCCATGTTGTATCCCGTACGGAACCACTGTTGTTTAACTTATATGTATGTTTGCAGACCAGTGGCTGTACCACGGAATGTTTATAATATTATTAATTCTGTATGTGTATAGTTAGACACGATTGATATTTATGTATGTATAGGAATTTAGAGTGAGATTCCAGTGGAACCCGGAAGTAGCAGAATGTTCGTCGCTTATGTATTGAGATGTGGAGCTATCACTGAGGGCTACTTGGCTTTCAGTGAGACGCTCTGCACAAACCGATTATTCAGGGTTGTGCAGAATTTCGTCTCTTATATTACAGACGAGCAGGCGAGCTATCCCGAGCTATCCTGGGCGCACCACTCCACAGAAACGACTAGTTGGCGGAGTATCCTCTACCGCACAAGACGGAAAGAGCGACCCGGAAAACTCCCTGTCAGACCCCACAGCGTGGCAAGGGAACCCAACTACACAACGACACAGGTGGACCAGAAGCTACCTCACAGAAGGACTTCGAACCCCCACTCATGAGTTAAGTGCATAACACGAAGGTGCACTTAAACTGATTATAACAGGACCACAGTAGTCCAACTCTTCAGAAACTGTAAAACGGACCACAGTAGTCCAAATCTACATGAAATATTATAGCAAGTGCCCGAGGAAGAAAAACAGCTGCCTAGACTATCAGCGATCGAACTATTAGCAGTGACTGAGACTTTTTAAGTTAGAGTAGTACTTAGAGAATCTTGTATAGAGTAGAAGAAATAAATGTGTGATTTTAACTGTTATCAAGTGGCTGGACTACATATGATTCATAGCCGTGTGAAAGCTAGTGTGACAGTAATCTTTTACCATTTTTCTATCTATTTCTGTACCCCAACCTTAACACAGAACGAGCTAAACAAATAAATTTATTAAAGTAATTCATAGGGTGACCTACTAGCAGTTCCCACCGAATAAACGTGAGGGTCCATAATTCCATTGTGCAGAGCCCATAAACCCCACGTGACAGTTCTTTAGATTATTTTTGTCTAAACTTGGCTTTTTAAGGAGAGGTTTGATGACAGCCGCTTTGAGCACAGACGGAACAACACCAGAGGACAGACTCTCGTTGATAATGTGGGTAATGGTCGGGAGTAGAGGGCCAAGATTTTCTATCAACATGGGGGTAGGAATGGGGTCGAGAGAGCAAGATGTTGGTTTTGAGCTTAAGATGACTTTCTTGACTTCTTGCTCTGTTATTGGTTGAAAAACTTCCATCTTTGCGGTGGTGAGGGAAGGTGAGAATGGGTTAATGAGTGGGATCTCATGGCTATCAAGAGCGGCCCTTATGTCAGCCACTTTCTGTGTGAAATAATTACAAAATACATCTGGGAGCTGACATGCTGGATGTGTGGATGGGAGTGATGTTGCATTGCTCTTACCCCTTAGCTGATTGCAAATGTCAAACAACTGTTTACAAGTTTCGCTGCTGCTAATTCTGTCGCTAAAGTACCGGGTTTTGGCAGTCTGGACTATTTTAGTGACCCGTTTTCTTGCAGCAGTGAAAATCTGCTTGCTGACTTCTAAACCCGATTTGAGCCACTTTTTCTCAGCTTTGCGTCGGTGTTTTTTCGCCTCGGAGAGCTCGTCCGTAATAGACTCGTATAGAGTCGTATAGATACAAAATAATGCGTTAGTGTTACGTTCGAGACGCGCACGATAGTACGTGTGAGATGCGCACGATAGATCCGATCGTTTTGTTTTGCAAAGCATGCAATACCAGAGTGTATTTACCTTTGATTTGATTTTGCATTGTTGTTAGAAAAAGCTGTTTATAATGTTGATAATTTTCTTTCGTTGATATTATTGGAGAATTTTCTAGTATTGCTTGTTTACTGTCGATCGAAGCGTGTAGAAAAATCTAGTGGTACATGTAGCTACGAGAGGCTTCTAAAGTAATATGACGTAAGACAGTTCTGATGACGAAATTTATTCTCATTGTTTGTAATTGCGTCACGTTGGAATGTTCTAACTTTGCTTAGAGTATAGAGAGACTATATAAGTGCCACAATATTTGAAAGTTGAGAGTAGTGGAAAGCGGAAAAAGCGATTGAGCGATTGTATGCAGTTGTTGATGTACGCTGAATAAAGTTGGAAGACTTCATACGACGACTCCTGCCTTGTTGCTGAGTGAACAGGTTGCGTGGATAAACGAATCTGGGTTACACTTATTAGGATTCAAGCAACGGGGCTGAATCAACTACTGATAACAAACAACAACGAGTGTAAGAGTTGGACAGGACGACACCAGAATAAAGGACGATTGCCAGCACAAGATTCTGCTGTTCCGGGGAGGGGAGAACGCACTGGTGACCGTGAGCGAAGGGCCTCCACAACAGAGAACCTAGCGTCAAACAGTGAACCATGCCAACAGCCTTTGAAGATCAGCTCATGGCCAAGGCAAAGAAAACACATATTATAAGAACAATAATGATAACAAATCGCCGGCTGTCGCTGTAGCAGATCGCGCCTGTCCACAATAGGCTGATCAGCGGACTGGAAGTATGCTCTGTCTTTAATAAATCTTCGCTCGCAGTCTTGCCAGATATAATAGCGGGTTATTATGTAGCGCATTCAGCATCCGCAAAGACCATACAGGCAGTATTATATTGTAATTGGTTGTATTGTGCACTCACCATCCATTTCTTGTCCTTCCTGATGACGGGCATGAACTGACCGTCGAACATGTGGGAGAAGGGTCCGTGGCCAAGATCATGACACAAGCCCGCAATCTGCACACACAAGGCGTCCTTGTCGGTGATTCCCAAAGTAGGTTGATGATCCTTCAATTCCTTGATCAGTTGCCCGGCCAGATGACACACCCTGGAATACAGTACAGCGTGTAATCTAACTAGGACAACACCAATATTACAGCCTAAGATTTAGAATAACAAACAGCGAAAAGTGTCCAACTGTCAATGTCGAAAATTGTAAGTTTTAAATAAAATCTCTCATCGGCTGGAACCATGGCAACAGTGATGATAGGCGTTAGAAGAAAGTCTCAGCTCCAATTGTAAACAGCATCAAGATTTCAATCATCAACTTGTCCAAAGCAGAGGAGGGACTGCCGATGGTTGGACTTGTCTACATACTACGTCTTCGTGACAAAAAGGTCTCGTTCCTGAACTTGTTCTAACTGACTTTTAAAATAGAAGACGTTGCGTGAGGTAACCCCATCAATCCAATAATTCTTATTCTTCTGTAAGGCATATTCCAGACTTACTTTGAATCATGGAGACCTTGGCTTTTTAACACTTGTCAGACGCGTTACAATCTGGTAGGCTTTTTTGCTGTTGTTCTTGTTCAGACTGTTCTCTATTTCCTGGCATTGATGTTCTATCCAGTTCTCCTTTGCTGCGCGCATGCCTTTTCGAATGTCATTGTTTATTTTTTGGTAGGCCTCAGGTCCTAATGAGGTGTTCATTTTCTTTTTCATCTCTCTTCCTTTGTCACACAGGTCCAAACGTTCAGTTGTGATCCACGTTTTTTTCTTTGTGTGGTGCTTTCCAAGGATCTCAGTGGCGGCATCTGTCACAAATGGGTTGAAGTTGGAGATCATGATGTTGACATCTTCACCAGCTTTCAAATTAAGCAGCTGTGCAATTTCCTTCTAATTGTGACTTTGAATATTTGAGCCACCACCTCCGGGTATTGCAGCTTGTCCAGGTCGAACTTCAGTCTGGTGCACTTTGCGGTGCTTACTCTCTTCAAGTGGAGCCGGAAGGACATCATCACCAGATCGTGGTCGCTTTCGATGTCTGCTCCTGGAAATGTGCGTATCCTGCCAATGTTGATGCTTGATCTGAAGCATGTCTTGACCATGATGTAGTCAATCTGGTTGTGATGCTCTCCGCTGGGACTGTACCATGTCCATCGTATGGATTTTTTGTGGATACCAAGCGTTTTTGCCAGTATCAGACTGTTGAAACAAATTGAGCAGGTTATACTTAATCTGACAGGATGTAATGGCTGTGCGGTTAGATGTTTGTCATGTAGGTTTGCGGACTGGGGTTCAAATTCAATAGATTGACCTCAATAACAGATTTTGTTTTCTTTTTGTAAATAATTAAAACGTTATTTTAAACACAAATAAAAATGAAGATGTAGAATTTTACATAGAGTGCATGTGAAATGTTTGGAAATGTGCATGTAAAATATTAGGTAGAGTGCATTTAAAATATTAGGGAGAGTGCATTTAAAATATTAGGGAGAGTGCATGCTGCTTTGTCAGAGCATGCTGAACTCACCCCAGAGAATGCTCAAAGCGGTTGTGCGCGGCCCCAGGGAAGACAAAATAACCTGCACCAAGCTGCTTCACGTCCCGAAGTCTCTGGAACTGCGGTGTGTTGATGATGGCCACGCAAAGAGCATGGAACTCCATGTGGCCGTGTACCGGATCGTTGAACACCTACAGGGTATAGAGGTTTGACTAAACTTGACAAATTGACGACAACGACGACAACAACGTGAAATTTCTGCACATTAACGAAGATAACCTCCACATGACCTTGAACAGTTATGTATGATAAAAAGAAAACAAAGCAAAGTTTTAATTAAGAGTCACTTTATTTTAGACCTGACATTTGGCGCTTATGTTTGACAAAATAACCCAGACAGTGATGGCTACTCCTGCTGGAGGCATTCATCTACAAGACACGTTTATGGGATATTTATAACATGGATATAAGCAACCTTACAAATATATAACACTATTTATATTATACCAACTGATGGTCCCTACGTGAAACATGATTTGAGCGACTCCATTGATCTTGACCTTGAAGCGAGGTCGACCCAAGGTGCACATACGACAGGTCAACATGACACAATTTAAAGTTGATGTCTAAGAACTAAGGGATTACAATTAAATAACAGTCGTTTTTTATTACCTGTTTGTTTACCTCGATGTTGAAGTGGGATCAATCAATCAACATAGAAACATAATTCTTGGACAATTTAGAGCTCATCTCACCCAGATTTGCAAAGCTGAGTTGCAAGTGAATTTTTAAAAACGGTGTAATTCGGTCACGTCGTTAGACAGTGCGCAAATTAACAACAAGTTTGCGTCTTGGGTTGTTTCGTCCTATACAAAAAGGTGATCATACCTCCTTAGCTTTGTCTTTGTCGGCGGATTGCCGTTTCTGTCGTTTTGGCGGGGGGTCTGCTCCTCCTCTCCAATTCTCGCTGGTTGCCATTCTGATCTGACGCGCACGACCTGTTTCTCATACAATGTAACAAATCTGACATGGTTTCAGCAGCAGCTGTTGTGATGTTTATTTACAGTCTTTTCACTTGATGGTGAGTTGGGATTTTAAAACAGCATAAAACAAATACAACAACCCTTTCCTAACTACACAAAAAGCATCGTTGTACACTCTGGTTCTTAAAATTGGACATTTTGACACAACGTGTTGTACAAGTCTATCCTATCCTATCCTATTCTATCCCGAACCTCTGAGGTCGTTGGGGCACCACAGATGATCGATTAACCAGCATACTCCACCTTTCACTGCCCTTAGCAACCCTAATGGTGTCGCTAAATGTCAAGCCAGTCCATTCTCAAATGTTGTCCTCCCACCTCTTTTTTGGGCTCCCTCTTCTTCTACCTTCTTGTACGGTGCCTTGCAGGATGGTCTTTGCATGGCTGATGATCTGGTGACAAGGCCATACCATCGAAGTTTCTGTTTCTTCACCACTGTGAGCAGGTCATCGTATTGTCCAATGGCTTGTGTGATGATCTGTCGGATTTCGTCGTTGGTGATGTGCTGGGTATAGGAAATGCCTAGAAGTCTTCTGTAGCACCTCATCTCCATTCTTTATATTCTTCGTTGTAGATCTGCTGTGAGGGTCCATGTTTCGCAAGAATATAGAAAGATGGAGATGACAAGGGAGTGCAGCAGCCTTACCTTGGAATGTAGACTGATGGTCTTGTCTTTCCAAATTGGCTTCAACCTTGCCAGGGCAGCAGTTGTTTGTGCGATCCTGGAGAGGACTTCCTGTCGTGAACTACTGTCTAATACAATGGCTCCTAAGTATTTGAAGCTATGCACTGTGTTGAGGGATTGGCCTTGGACTTTGATGTCCATGTTGATGCCATTGGTTTTGTTGGTCATCGTTTTGGTCTTCTCTACACCTTTTTCCATTCCATATGCTCTGAATGTGGTGTCAAGCCTCTGTGCCAGCTGTTTAAGTTCTTGTTCCTCGCCAGCTAATCCATCAATGTCATCCGCAAAAAACGAAGGTTGGAGATTGCTCTACCCCCTATGCTGACTGTGTCTTCGTGATCTGCAAGGGCATCTGACATCATGCGTTCTAAGAAGGTGTTGAAGATGGTTGGATAGAGCAGGCATATTTGAGGCACACCGATTGTTGTTCTGAACCAGTTTCTGATGGCGCTGTTATGGAGGACTGCACTGGTAGCCTTGTCATACAGGTTTTTGATGACTTATCGTGTTTAGAATCACTTTTAAAACGCCCTAACGATCACCCAATGGGGTTTATTGTCGAAGTTCATCTCGAATACTCCCCAGTCCTTGCACGACCCCCATAATGATTACCCATTAGAGCCAGAAAAGAAAAGAACAAACAACTTAAACTTATTCCAAACCTCTTTAACAAATTAAATTACATCTGCTACTACAGAAATCTTCAGTTCTACGTCAGACACGGGTTAAAGGTCACGGCGATTCATAAGCTTTTACATTTCAAACAAACGATAATCCTGGCTGGGTACATCAATAAAAACATGGAGCTTAGTAAACAAGCACAGTCTACGTTTGAAAAAGATTTCTTTAAGTTGCTGAATAACACCTGCTTTTTTTGTAAAACTATAGAGAACCCTTACATGCGCAAAGACATAAGGCTAACTGCAACACCTAATCAGGCAAAAAGTTCACATCTAAACTTCAGTACCTCAGTTATAAAGAGTTTCATCACTCACTGTATGTTATTACCAGAAAACAACCAAAGTTAATCTAGACAAACCTGTGTTTTTGCGGATGACCATCTTAGACAGTTCTAAGCTACTAATGTTCGCATTTACTAGAGTTGTATACACAGACACGGGCTCTTTAATATTAGGCTTCCCTACTGAAGACATTTACAAAGAACTAGAAACAGAACTAGAACACTACGCTATTAGTGACTTTCCTGATACTCATCATTTGTATAGCAAAACAAACCAAAAGAAATTGGGTTTGATGAAAGACGAAATGAAGGGAAATTAACAGAAGAATAATTATGTAGTCTTGCGATTTAAGCAGTACAGTATTAAACACGAATCGGGTGACAGTTCAAGAGCAAAGGGTATTCAAAAAGCTGCAATAAAAAGATATCAGACATGGAAATTATCTTGAAACCTTAGACGGAAAACAAATTTCTACCCTAACACAACTATACAGTCTAAAAATCACATAGTCAGTACAGCAGTTACAAATACAAAAACTTTAGGCAGAAATTACACGAAAAGAATAAGGGTCACTAAAGAGTTTGCGTAGGCCTACACCCTAAGGCACTTTAAATTAGAGACTGTAAATAAGGTGGAGGGTCTGCACTGACATAACCGGCAGGACAGATAGAAACAGAGTAAACGTTAATTGTATTTGTTCTGAAACACCGAGCGTTTTCTTCATAGCGTCTAACTGCTCTTTCCGTCCTAATAGCCTCCCTTCCAATTTTTTTAAAAAATTTCTTTAATAATACTAGGTATAGTCCTTTATGTATATTGCAAATCTTGCTTCATTTTTTTTTTGCCTAGGCTTGTGCGCAATTATGTCGAGTACTATCGTAGCTATATTACCTAGATGGAAAGGAGCCTTAAGAACAACTCTTACGTTTTTCCCTGCAGTATCACGCTTATGCAAAACATGCATAGTTTTCTTGTAAGCTATTATTTGATGTTTTCTTTATTACTTTCAACCTACACTAGACTAACTAACAGAGGCCCAGGAAATATAATCTTCTTTAATGTATCTTCTGGTCCCATGAATATGTAAGGGCTTTGACATTTAACCCATTTGCACCCATTTTTTCTTTTATGAAAGTTATGTGAATGTGTAGCATTTAGCATACAAACAACATATCTGATAGTTATTTTGAGGAAATATGTTGAAAAAGTGGTTTTATGAGAGTGTTTGTGACGAGTTATGCAAAGGTCGTGTCGACCTCTCCGCCAGTCTCGCAGATAAATATGGTATCAGCGTCTTCATCGAAAGCGGTAGCCGGCTGTTCATCTGTTCGATCTGTCAACAACAGCGCGATTGATCGGTCTGACGAAAAATGTATAAGCCCGAAAAGTGCATCTGCACCAGATCTGAAGAAAAATGGTGTCGGTGGTTTCGAATCAAGAACTGACGTCAAAGTTTTGTCTGGTGACGTAAAACTGAGCACGTCTAGTGATGCACAGTCGCGGAACACATCGGGCGAATCGAAACCACGTGCCATGCAGCCGAAAAAGCCGGAAAGCAACGCGGGTTCGTCTATGCAGCAGTTAAAGGGCTCAAAGCGACCTGTTGTAGCCCTGATCCACGACAGCGTTCTCGGCGGTATCAACGTCTTGGCATGGGTTACGGCGCTTATGTAATTAAGAAGAGAGCGGGGTCAATCAACGACATCGAGGGGGCTTTGAAACAAGCAGAAGAGGCTAGCCACGGTCCGCTTAGCGCTATCGTGATTCATTGTGGGATCAACGATCTTCGGTCGCACGATCCAAGTGCGGTCAGCTCCAATTTCATCAAGGTCGTTCGCAAGGTAAAGGCAGGGTTTCCGGAAGCTAAGATAGTGGTGAGTAGAGTGGCTCCTGTAAAAGGTAACTGTCTACAGGCAAAGCGCGACTTGTTTAATGCCATGGTTTTCTCTGCGCTTGTAGAAGACAAACATATTTCTTTTGTGGCACATGAGAATGCACAACAAGCTAGAGCGTTGCGAGATCCCATTCACCCTAGCGTAGTAGGAACTGAAATGCTTGCGGAAAACATTGGTAAGCATTTTCATCTTCTGTTGTGGTCTCAACAACGTCGTCCAGCCCGTCCGTATCAGCAGCGTCAGGGGTATTACTCCTGGAGAGGAGAGTGGATCGAAGACTAATTAATAAGATCTTTGTGTCGGTATATGGTGCCTCTGTTCCTGCTCAAGAAATCATAGAGCGTTTTATTATTAATTTTATTTTCAAACGTGTTCTAGTTTCGTTATTTGTCCATTCCAACCGAAATCTACAATAATTGATTGGTCGTATCTTACTATGAAAAAGACAGATCATCATGTTAAAATATTACAATGGAATTGCCGTTCAATTGTTTCCAACTTATTACAATTCGAACAACATGTGGATAAGGAGTCATACTGTGTACTAGCATTACAGTCTTTAAATGTGCCTCCAAATAAGCTGCCCAAACTAAATAATTACTACTCCCCCCCCCCCCCCAATATATTCTTTAAAAAATGATACTAACAAAGTACAAACAGCAATTTATGTTCGTTCTAACTTAAAGTATTCTTGCATGGATTCTGTACCTTATCCTAAAGGAGCTAATGATCTGTATGCGTCTGGAGTTGTAGTTAAGATTAATACTAGCTTTGCTATTCATGTGTTGTCTGTGTACTATCCTCATGGTCCTAAAGATGATAACACAGACTGGATCAAACACTTAGATGTGTCCAATAAAAAATGGGTCATTATGGGGGATTTTAATGCGCACTCTTCTATTTGGGATTCTGGATATTCCACTGTTACATGCAAACGTTTTGTAGATAATATTGTTGACTCTAAATTGTTCTTGTTGAACGATGGGTCAGTAACAAGAATTCCGGACGTGTCGAATCATAAAGCTAGTGCAATAGATCTAACTCTTATATCTTCCGAATTAGCTGTTAGTGCTTCATGGTCAACATCAGAGGATACCCTAGGTAGTGATCACTTACCTATCACTGTTGCTTTAAATGAGAAATTCGAAGACGAAGATGCTGGTGTTGAAGACAAGATTCCAAAATTTATGTATAATAAGGCAAATTGGGAAGATTTTCAGGTCGTTTTGAATTCATACGATACTAAAGAAGTGGAAACTGCAGATATTAATATATTTTATTCCAATTTTGTCAGTAAAGTTCTTACAGCAGTAGAGAAATCAATTCCTAAAATAATAATAAAAGTGAAAAGAAATATTCAGGAAATGCATGGTGGAATAAAGATTGTGAACAAGCCGTTTCTAAAAAGAAAGAATGTTTTAAAAAATGGTTAAAGAATAAAAATGAAGAAAATCACATGAATATGAAATCTACAAAAATTAAATGCAATTAAATAATTGCTCAGGCGAAAAAGAGTTATTGGATTGAATTTTGCAAAAAAAAAGTTTCGGAATCTAAAGATATTTTTAAAGTGTGGAAAAAAGTTAAACAAATGAAAAAAGGTACTTGTCTTCAAAAATTCCCAGTAAAAATTGAAAATAATACGTTTCCTAGTTCTTTAGATAAAGCTGAAGCGTTTTTAAAAATATTTAGTAACAATAGTATATCAACAAGTCTGAGTGAAAATCATAGAATATTCAGAACAGAAGAAGAAGCTAAAGAGGAATATTCTGACTCTCCAAATAATGAAGAGCATTGCATTAATTCATCATTAACTTATTTTGAATTCATTGAAGCATTAAATTCATTTCAAACAAACAAATCTGCTGTTGGTATTGATGGCATTTCTTATCAAATGTTGACGCACTTGCCTGCAACTTGGAAGCAATTACTTCATTCATTTTACAAAAAATGTTGGTTAAATGGCACTCTACCAGATTCCTGGAAGCAGTCTGTTGTAGTTCCCATACTGAAACAAGGCAAACCTAGGTCATTATTGGATAGCTATCGGCCAATAGCATTGACATCTCATGCTGGTAAAGTACTTGAAAAAATAGTCCTTCACAGTTTGCAGCATTTCTGCGAAAAGAACTCAATTATTCCAGTAAATCAAGCAGGTTTTCGCAAAGGCAGATGTACAACAGATCATTTGGTAAAATTATCAGCACAAATAAAAAGACAATTTGCTCGTAAAAAGTCAACTTTGGCAACTTTCTTTGATGTCCGCAAAGCGTACGACAGTGTTTGGCATGCACGACTGTTATATAAATTGAAAAAAATTGGAATATCTGGAGCTATGTATGACTACTTCAAAAGTTTTTTATCACAGAGATATATATGTACTAGGGTAGGTAAGGTATATTCTTCATTAAAACAAATTGATATGGGGATTCCTCAAGGTTCTATTATTGCTCCGATTTTATTTTCCCTTCTGATTCATGACCTCCCAAATAATATGTCGAAACACACTAACGTGGTACAATATGCTGACGACATAGCTATTTGGATTAACACAAGTTTGCGGAAAAATACTGGTAAAAGAGTAGTTACATACATCCAAAATATTTATCAGTTAGAGCTAAATAAAATTAATTCTTATATGATAGCAAATGGGCTTGAATTTTCTGCTGAAAAAACGTGTTTAATATTATTTAACAATGGAGCTAATCCAGACATTTTACCAATACTTGAAATTAATGGCAAAATATTATCTTATACAGATAAGGTAAAATTTTTGGGTGTATATTTTACATCCAAATTAAATTGGAAAACTCACATAGAATATTTGATTAGCAAGGCAACGAAGAGATTAAATTTCCTAAAGCTGTTGTGTACGCAGCCTTGGAGTCAAAATAATAATACTTTATTACATTTGGCCAATACTTTAGTAAGGTCAACACTAACGTATGGTCAAGAAGTGTATTTTTCTGCAAGCAAATATTTACTGGAAAAATTACAAAGCATAGATAGTCGAGCAATTAAAGCCGCCTTAGGTGTTCCTGTTCATTCAAGTACGTTAAAATCGTATAAAGAAGCTTGTTGTTTAGGTTTCTTAGAACAACTAAAACTAAATGTCTCAAAGTTTGTTATCAGAAGTTTGTCAGTGTCTAATTCAAATAGAGAAGAAATTCTAATAGACTGTAATTTGGATTACCCAAGTAAAGCAAGAGAAATTCCATACCTTCTACCTATTAGAAATTATGTTAGTGCTATTTTTGAAGCATGTCACATCAATTTAAATGGCATTAAAACGCCTCCATTATTTCCTACAATTCCTTCTTGGGAGCATTTAGGTGCAAACATTGATATTGATTTTACTTTAACAAGAAAATCTGAAAATATCAATCAGTTGGTGAGTGAAGTTAGGGAGCACTTATCTAATACATATAAAAATCACTTAAAAATATATACAGATGGATCTGTTTTAGAATCGTCTGAAGCTGGTGCTGGTATTGTTATACCTGATTTAAAATTTGAGAAATCTTTTTATATTGGTAAAAATGTCTCAATATTTACAGCAGAGTTGTTTGCCATACTAAAGGCATTGCAATATATTTCTGATTATCCTATTACGCTTTCCCAAATTTTATTATGTGTTGATTCCAAAGCTGTTCTTCATTCATTGCAAACGTGGCATTGTAAGAATCGTTCTGATTATTTTATTTGAAATTAAAGCATTAATTCATATTTTTCGGACAAGAGGAACTGATGTCTATTTCTGTTGGGTTCCATCCCACTGTGGTATCTTCTGGAACGAAAAAGTAGACATTCTAGCCAAGAACGGAGCACAGAAAATTAAATGCATCTTTCAGCATCCTGAACTTGAGCTCTCTGCTCATGAAATGATATCTTTAATTGAAAATTACATGCGTTCAGCTTTAAGTTGTGGAGCTCCAGACTTTATTTGTTCAAGACACATAAGTAGGATTATTCACAAATTGAGAGTGAATTCGTGGAATACCAAGTTTTCTAAAAATATTTTGTGTTTGCTCGCAAAGATTATCTGTGGAACACATTGTACGACAGTGTCCTGTGTTGCTCAATACATATAAGGAAAAACAAATAGTGATTGACAACGACAAACCATTAGATTCTATATTACATCATCATGTAATAGTTGACGTTGCTACGACTATTAGTGAATCTCTGATCAACAAATTGTTATAGAATTTTCTTTAATTATGTTATTGTTTATGGACCTTTGTGTTTGTTTGTCTGTGCGAGAGAAAGTGTTTTGGTCTAATATCACTCAGCAAGTGAAGAGACGTTAAATAAAAGAATTGAATTGAATTGAATTGAATTGAATTGTGGCGATCCCAAATATGGGATCGTGGGAGCGAGAGGGTAGGGGTTTTCACATAGGGCACATCAAGAAGGCACGCAAACAGATGTGTTTATTTCAAAAGTCCTCTGTGAAAGAAAAAGGTTTTGCCATAATTAAAAGTAAAAAAGGACAAATGACTAAATACCGAAATCTCCCAGAAATCGTTAAAAGGTAAGCCAGTGCAGTCTCAAATGAATCACTTTCAAAGAAATATTCCAACTTGGTACACAAACAGCTACAACCTAGATAAATACAGATAATTTTACAAACGGAAAAAAATGCATGTGTGATACAAGTAAAAAAAACTGTCACAAAGTGCCAGCACGGTGAAGTGCCATCATCAAAGAAATCTGAAACAAACACTGAAAATCTACTAAATGCAATCTAAAAATGAACATAGATTATTCCACAAACGAATGGTTTGAATGAGGAGACAACACGTAGATAATAATTTAGAATAGTTGTTCGGACTATAATTGTAAAAATGGTTAAGAATAAGACTAAATGAGCACTTCGCAAACAGGTTCAAAGCAGCCCGGCGATGGCGGCGCAGGCAGCCCTGAGGTCAGCAAAGTCAGACTCCAACGCGGGACAAGCAAAGATACCGTTCTCGAAGCAGGGCAGCAGGCCACAGACGCACGTGGCCGGGGTGTACATGGTTCGATGACGGCCGGAGCAGATCCAAAGAGCAAGCAGGCGGAGATGAGAGGGAGCGGCACCGTTCAAGGGAAATGGCCTACGGTCCTCAAGCAGGAGGCGCTCAAGTGCACCATTACACCAGGAAATGAATCCGGAATTCTACTCAGAGCGAACGGCCGCGGCCAGCCGTCCCCGAATCTCCAGATAAGAGGGGGCCACATAGAAATATTGCCCCCCCCCCCCCCACCCCCTTCCCGAGGGAACCCTCCCCGGCGAGGTGGTAGGCGAAGTCATTGCCGCATATCCCTACATGAGATGGAAACAGACATTCGCCGCGAAGCAAGGGACCGCACAAGGCCCTGGATATCATAAACTAAGGTGGGACGGGCGACAGAATGGCCACGCTGGAGGCAGGTGAGGGCACCCAGAGAGTTGGCAAAGACAGTCAGACCAATACCCTCGGGGAGTTGAGACTTGGACAAAATGTGTTAGGTTTCTCTGACTGCAAAGAGCTTTCAAGTAAGAATGCAAGAGCCGGGTGGGACACCGTAAGAGGACTCTCCCACGCCTTCGATGTAGAAGCCACATCTGGCACGGCCATCATCCAAAACCGAGCCACCCGTGAAGATCCGCAGCGAACCCGCGGTAGCCCCAATCCGCTCACGAGCCTGCTGAGTAATGAAAGAAGGCCTTCAAACCCCAAGGTGACATCAAAAACAGGAGTCTCCCATGGGGAACGTGGGGGCGGTAAGGGTTCAACAGGACAGGTACCCCCAGGTATAGATAGCAGGATGCTATGAGCATAGAAACTCACGCCCAATAAATGGGAGCAAGGGGCCACATGGATGTGCGAGAAAGCACAACAGAGCTAGAGTTCTCGAAACGCACGAACAACGTAATTGGTGGTAAGCTTTTTAATCTGCAGATCCAAGGGGAGGACAGCCGCAAGGCGATATACCGGAGGAGATGGGGTAGAAGAGCGCAGGGAAAGGGCGATGCGCAGACCCCTGCACTCAACCACTATCAGCCTAGAAAACAGTGAGGGAGAGAAATCATACAGAAGTTCCGCGCCATATAACAGGCGCGAGCGCACCGGGGAAACAACCAGTGACACCAAAGACCGGGGGTCCTGGCCCCAAGATTCCCGCTTAACAGCAAGGACGACGCCAAGCGCGCGGCCGGCATTGGCAACGCAGTGATCCACATGGCGACGGTAGCTGCCACTGTGCTGAACAAAGAACCCCAGATACCTGACTTCTTTGGAGGAGGGAATGTCAGTACCACCAACCTTGACAGAAAGGCTGTCTTAGAAGGGGTCCCACACAGCAGCTCAACCAAAGCTTTTAAGATTTTGAGGTTAGGTCAGCCAGGCTAGCTATAAATAGCTTTGCCGATATTTCCTTTCATTGGAAGGAGGAGTGCAGGCAAGCTATAAATAGACCGCAGCATGCGAAACGCAGAGGCACTGAACATTGCTTCTTACATAGGAATTGAGCTGGTGTGCCCACCGATGGGAAAAGGGAATGAACACGGTCTTGGCCTGGGCCAGTGTAAGCCCAACAGTGCAAAGAGAACCCGCCACTAGATCGATGTCCGACTGGAAATTATCCAAATCCTGACGCAGCAGGTGGTAATCGGAGCGCAGCACCCTGCCTTGGGTAGTCCTCCTAATGGCAACGTCGTCAACATAGAGGGTTGCAGAAGTGCCGGCGGAAACCCCGCGACTTACCTCGGACACGGCGATGGAGAAGAGAAGGGGGGCCACCACTGAGCCCTGAGGGACCCCATATGCAGAATACTAGAAGACGACAGACACCCGTCCCAACGCACTGATGCTTCTTCTATGCAAAAAAAACCTCTCTACCAAGCGCCGAGTGGCCGAGTCAATCTCCAGCTACCGCAGACGATCCAAGAGGACCCTGTGCCAGATCGAGTCGAACGCCCTCGCGATATTAAAGAAGCAGGCCAGGACAGTGCGTCGGTCACGGCGGGCCTTCCTACTATGTTCATTAAGCGTTATGAGATGATCAAGTGTATTCCGGCCGCGCTGGAAGCCAGCCTGGAAGGGCTGTAGCACCCGCCGGGAGGAGCAGAAAAACTCCAGTCTGTTCTTAATAACTCGTTCGTAAATCTTATCCATGTGCGAAATAAGGGCAATATGGCGATAATTGTCTATGAATTTTTAAGATTTATTATGCTGGGGTACAGGGACAACCACGGCATCCAGCCACGAAGAGGGGACGGACCCAATGAACAAACAGTTGTTAAAGTGGTTAAGTATGACTAAATTAAAAGAGAGGGGGGCTCTCTTAATCATGGTATAGTGTAAGCCGTCCGGGCCCGCGCCCTTACCACTGGGGCAATCGCGCAAGGCTCCGAGCAGCTCAGTCATGGTGATGGGATTAGAGGAAGTATGAGAGGCAGATTCACCAGGGGAACGACTCTTGGAGAGGCGCCGGCGCTCGAGTTCTGCCGAGGGGGAGGAGGCTGCCGTCGCCAGACGCAACAAACCTGGCGAGAAAGGCCGCGGATTTCTCCGTGGAGATAGAGTAAGTGTTGACCCCATGTCAAAATTGGCAGGGCGATAGGCATCCTTAAGTTTACGTAGATTGGTCCAAACCTGGCCTAAGCTCTGCTCCTGGGTAAGCTGTGAGAGCGAGTATTCGCGCTTAGCAGCAGCGATCACACACTTAGCAAAGAGTTCAGTAAGATGCGTACCTGGGGAATTGATCCGTTTATATTGGGAGAAGGCCCTGCCGTTTGTCCACAAGGGCCGCGCGGCATGACCAAGTATTTGTGGAATAAAAGGGAGAGTAATGATAACCAGAAATAATGGGGAGGTCTCTAGGACAACAGTTGAGGGATTGTAAACAAAGAATATGACTACTATCGACTAGATGGATAAGCAGGGGCAAAGAGTCTTTAAGCGTGTCAAGGGACCGGCAGTTATACTGGGCAATCTGAAGTGTGGAAGAAACGGCCATGGCCCGGGCGTACCACAACGAAACAACCAGCAACAGAGAGAATAAGCAATTACAAACTGGCATGGTTGGGGATACGGGCGTAAAGTGAACGAATAAGATTAATCAAAATAATAATAAGAGCTTTCAAGGGAGCGAACTGGGGAGGGAGGGCGCCAAAACCATCCAAGACAGCCGCCTCCAGGCCAGCAAAATCGCCTAACCCGGAGGACCGAGGAGAAGAAAAAGCAGCAGGGACAGCCGCATCCGGGACACTCATGCGGACCGGTACTGGACGGTCAGCAGGACCCGATGTGGGCCTAGAAGCAGAGGGGTATAAAGTGGAGGCAGGAGGGACCCGGCAACCGGCAAGGGGCGGAGCCACCGGACGGCGACCCCCAGGGGCAGAGGGGTCAGGATGAGCCGCCGACCGTCCCTGGCCAAGGGACGTACCCCCCGAGCCCGAACCAGGAGTGACGGAAGGAGCACTCCGCTCATGAGCAACAAAGGGGGGGGGGCGCACGACGGCGGGGGGAAATCCCACGGCCGCAGGGGGCTCAAGTGTCAAAAGAGAAACACGCGCCGCAGCGACAGCCTCAGTGTAAGGAAGGTAGGAGGAGCCGCGCAACTGATTGGCTCTGCGGCGGACAGCCACCTCGGTACAACCGCCCCAAGCCGCCGATTGAGCGCCATTTTAAATAAGGCAGAGTCGAGTAGTGCTAGTACAATCCTTAATTAAATGGTTCTTGCCACAACGGGCACAGCGATCGTCAGTGCGGCGACACTGGGAGCTGACATGTCCCAGCAGCTGGCACCGAGTACATCGAATGACGGGAGCGACAAAGGGGTCAACACCAAAGGCCGTACGGCCCAGGGTAATAAAAGTAGGAAGAGACTTAAGAAGGAATGTAATCTTAATACAGTTGGAGGGCGAGACACCTGAGCGAGGGAGTCGGACCACCGACTGAACCGACAGATCACATGCACAGAGCTCGTCTCGAATTTGGGCGAGGAAGAGAAGATCCTCCCTGCCAGCGGGGAGGCCCCGAACAACACCAACGGTGGTGGAGGAAGGAATATGAGTGGTAATGGGGATCTGACTCAGGACAGTGCAACGAAAGAGTACACCCTGTTGGGCCGCCAAAACACAGCCAAGCAACCAGTCGCCGAAGGGTGTGCGGCGGATGGAGGACACCTCACTGCAAAAATCAGCCACGATACGTGCCTACCGAAATGGACCAAGTCCGGAAAAGGTGGCAGGGCCACCGCCCTGGTCACGAAGAATGACAGGGAAGTCGACGACCTCGGTCCTTAGTCGGACCTAGGGGCCGGAGCCCGATCCAAGCCAGCCACTGCGGCATTAGATCGCACGGGAACGGGATGCACATCACCCAAGCCGACCGCGGGACCCGTAGATGAACTAGCCGGAGGGGCGGAAGGGGGAGGCGGAGGCAACGAGACCGCTCCCCAGACACCTGAGAAGTCGGTACGAGAACAGGAGAGGTCGCACCCAAAGGAGACTTGGCAGGATCACAAGGGGAAGGAGATGAAGTGCGATCAGCAGCCGTCGCGCGAGCGGCGCAGAGTCGGCATCGCCAGTCGAGGCTATGTCAACAGAAGAGGGAACGCCGGTGGACCGGTCCCGAGAAAGGGGAACGTCCCCGAAGGAGATGGATCTCTTGGATTTGGGGGGCCATCGCCGCCCTAGAACCCGGTCGCTTACAACTGGGGGAGGGAGAGAAGGACTCCCCAGGAATGGGGGTGGCAGAACGCTGAGGGCGAGACTGTCCGACAGAGCCAGAGGAACCCCGGATGCCGGCCCTATGGCTATCGAGCAAGAGTTGGGCTCGGGTAGCCGCGCGGGCCTCCCTTTTTAGTTGCTTTTTGCCCTTAGGAAAGGCCACAGAATCAGTAACGTGAAAATCACTCGTACGAAGTCCACCGCCCGAAGTGGAACTGGAGTTGGAACCATCAAGCCCTTCGACCCAGGAGAAGGCTCCATGGGGGATCGCGAAAGGGCACTCCCAGTAAGCAAGTCGGGATCGGGGTCCCAGACAGAATCAAAGTCAGGCATTCGACAAAATGCGGACCAAGGCTACATACAGTATCGTTAATATATACTACTCAAAATAAGTGAAGGGCCGCTCTCATATTCCATTTAGATTAATTATTTTTTGCTGCTATCAATAATATCGTTTATATTGCTTATTTCAAAACTTATCCTGTACAGTAACATTCAAGACAATCTTATTCTGACAAGTAATCACATGTGTGAGTTTTGAACTTTCTGCACTGAGTTGAAAAACAAACCCAATTTTTACAAAAAATGACCCTAATTTACTGTTGTCTTGCTAATAAAGCAAAATTTTCAACATTAAAAAGTGATTTGCACGCGAAAGGCTTGCATTTTGTGAGTTCAGTTCAACAATCGGCGCTTTTTTCTGGGTATAAATGGCAGCGCTTTTGCTGCTTTTCTAACCATGCCCCCATGGCGACGATTGACTCATGCGGATAGAGGCAAAGCTATTGCATGGCTTCAGGAAGGGGTGGGGGTGAGAGAAGTTGGCAAGCGGCTGGGAGTGTCCCACTCCATTGTCCAAAGGCTGCGGGAGCACTTTAACAACACTGGAAGCGTCCAAGAACCAAGAAGGTCCGGACGCCCCCGCGTTACCACTGCAAGACAAGACCATTTCATCACCCTGTGAGCTCTGAGGATGAGGTCCGCTACAGCAAACATTATCAGAAGACAGCTTCACGCAGCCAGCCATGTTAACGTCAGCGACCAGACAATTCGCAACCGTCTACACGAGGCAAACCTGCGATCAAGACGACCAGCAGTACGGCCTTTGCTCACCCCAGCTCACCGTTATTGATGCAGAAATGATTGCAATAAAATATGATGAACTAATAAATTGAATTCGTGTTTCTGATTTAAAGAGAGACCCATATGTCCAAGTGGCCCCTGTATTATTTTGAGTAGTATATTACAACAAATAAGATAAAAAGTGCCCGAAAACAAAATTTGTCAGGGGAACAGAAATCAATGTGGAATAAGATAGAGGAGCCAAAAAGACAATATGAATTTAAAATCTGGGAGCAAGGGGGTGTATAGAACAAAAAAAAAAGAAAGGTTAACTGGCTCAACTAGGACAATAAAAAACGATACAAGACATAAGCGATCATGGGAGGTCAGCTTAAAACAGGATTAAAATGTAGAAATAAAAAGGACCCAGGGCCTCTAGCACAAAATAACCCTCCAAAAAACCCAAAGACACGTACAGTGATTGGCGTCAGGCTCGCACCACACAGACCGCCAACAAGGGACGAATCAACGGGGGTAACGGATGTCCAGTCGCAGCAGGGTGAAAATGACCAAAGGCAGAGACAGGAACATCAGGAGTCACGCCGAGGCGAAGTCCACAGGCAGGGACGGGACGAGGAACCAAAAGCGTCCGCAGCCAGCAGAAATGGAGCGAAGAGAACAACAGCAGCAGCTTGTAGGCACGATGTTTACACCTTAAAAGTCGTCAAACGAATGATGGACCTATGTGTGTGTGTATCAGTTTATAGTCCCCTCTCTTCCCGATAAGGATTTTCAGAGAGGAGACTTAATGGACCTATGACCATGAACGCATATATATCGCAGGGCGGAGCTGGCACTGATTGGTTGAACGGAAAGCAAACACACCTATGATTGGATAATGATAGGTCACCTGCAGATCATTGGAATAATAAATGAACACCAGAGCAGTTGTTAGGCCTGTTGCTAAACATAATGCCATTGACCTAGAGAGCACATACCTGCATGTGCATGCCTGCGTGTTTGTGTATGTGCATGCGTGAGTGTGCGTGCGTGTGCGTGCGTGAATGTGTGTGTATGCATGAGTGTACGTATATGTGTGTGCACGCATACTTGTGCTTGCATGCGTGCTTGTGTTTAGAAATATAACTCTAGAAGAAGAATATTTTTAAAACATTATTGTCACACGGAGCTCGGTTTAACGATACGCCATCTGCTGATCATGCGATCAATATGTCGGGGTTTTGTATTTTCGGTTTGAATTATACCGGGGTATATGCCGGAGTGGCTGTAGAAATGCGTATTGAACTACTTGAAAAGGGGTCTTGTAACACAGAGCTTATAACATTCTGCTTAGATCAAGTGCTCTTTTTTTAATTCGCATACCCCTTTCTCTCTCTTTCTCTTCCTCTCTGTGGGTGTGTTTGTTTGTGTGTGTGTTTGTGTGTGTGTGCGCGCTGTGGGCATGTCTTTGTCTTTTGTATCTTTTGCCGACAAATTCGTAGTTACACACCCACGTTCCGGAGACGTGTGTATTTCTGCCGACGTCGGCACAATTAAAGAGGCATTTCTAGCGACTCAGGGGAGTGAATTTCACCCTAGCATGTTTAAAAAAACACGTGATTACAAAATGTCGGCATAAGGCTATACACAGCCTTCCGTGTGTATAATCTTGAACATCGCGTGTGTTTGCCGAAAAATTTTGTGGTCTCGGGTTTATCGGGATGTGACTACGTTCGCGTCCTTGCGTCACTTCACTTCCGCCCCTCTCTCTCCGCCGTGGAACAGCTGAGAAAAGAAAGAGATTTCTCTTATAAAGAAAGAGATATCTCTTATATAGCGCACTTACAAGCTCAGAGAGCTTCTCAAGGCGATGGCCCATAATATCCAGCAATCACAAATTTTGTTGCTGAAGTCAGGATTCGAGCCTATGTCGCCCAATATACTGAAGAATCCATGCTACTGATCTATTCCTGCCGCCATCCTTGGTCGCACGAGATTTTACGTAAGCATTATGAATAATTTTATAATTTTAAATGACTTCACACATGTTTTATTGATTACTGACTGTTAATTGTACATGTAGTTAGTATGTGTTGCAAAATGTAAGGAGACTGGTAATTTTCTCTGCAGAGGGAATAAATTGCTAATGAAATTAGTTTGGTTTTCCTTTTCTTGTAGATCGAGTTCGTGACTACGTTGCGAAACTGCTCTGCCTATCGACATGGCGACTGCACAGATTGTGTTTGATTTCCTGAAGAAATAGTAAACATCTTTTTCTTTATCATATCTTGTCTTGCCGTGTACGCCCACAATCAATCGTGTTGATCATTATGGCATTTGAGAGTAAGATTTTGTACGCATGTCAAGTACGGATACGGAGCTAATAACATTTAAATCGTGCCGCTACATAAGAAATGTGAGTGAAGGGGGGAAATGCTGGTGAAATAAGGGTAAGGAGACTGGGGGGCATGGCGGGTGGTGTGTAGGAGGGAAGGGGGGGGGGGAACTGGAGGGTTTTACTGGGAGACTCCCGACACCAAGGTGTCAGCAGCCAGAGCCTCCAGTGCCTCACTGTTGAGGGCATTCCAGTCCTTTATGGTTCGTGGCAGAAAAGAGGCGGCTCTATATTGGGTCCTGCACGAGACTTGCTTGTACTGCTTGTTGTGGCTGCGGCGTTGGCGCGATATCGCCTGTTCCACTTTCCCATTGATGATGGGGCAGTTCGCAGTGCCACTAGTGATCTTGCGCAGCATCTGAAGGCGTGCAGTGCGACGTCGATCTGCCAGGGACGGCCACCCCAGTGACTCCAGCATGTCCCTAACACTCGATGTGTTGTGATAGCGGTTAGTAGCAAACCGGGCGGCGCGTCTCTGAACTGCTTCCAGTCTGTCGATGCCTTTCTGGGTGTGAGGGTCCCAAACAGATGCTGCGTATTCCAGGATAGGACGCACGAAGGCCATGTAAGCTCGCTCCTTGATGGCCGTAGAGCTCACCTTGAGATTCCTTCTCAAGAAGCCTAGTGTCTTACTGGCCTTGTTGGCGATGCTGCTGACATGTGCGTCCCAGGTTAGGTTGCTGCGGAGGGTCACCCGGGCCCCGAGGTACTTGGCCTCAGAGACTGACTCAAGGGTGTGACCGTGTAGGGTGTAACTAGACTGGAGGGGACGTCTGCTCCTCGTGACTGGCAGAGTTGTGCACTTGTCAGGGTGGAACTGCATGTCCCAGCTCTTCTCCCATTGCTCAAGGCGCTGGAGGTCTTGCTGTAGCTGGGCTGTCAATTGATTTCATTGTATAAGTATGAATATGAGAAGTTTATTAGAATAAGAAGTGTCCAGGACTGTGATTTACTTGGACTTTCGTCTAAAGTTTCAAAATCTTGCCTCTCAAAATAATTTAAAAAAAATTATATGTTGGTTATTTTTGCTTCTTTTTCATTTCTTTTGTTTAAAATTCATATTTTGCATACAATATAATATCATACAATATCAAACCACTCATCCTGAATGGCTGGAATCCTGGAAATAAACAAACAAATTTCGAATTCTTATAGTGGATCTGTCTGTGTACTTTTTAAAAAATCTGATTATTCTCTATTGAAAAACATTCTGTTTATTGAACATATCTAGCTGTCATGTAAGCAAGCATCAATACCTCATGAGGGACCAACATGCCTTCTGGACCCTAAGCATCCAGCTTTTGGATTGTCACAGATTTTAACCCGGCTTTTCTTGACAATGTGATGGAGGACATTCTATCCTATCCCATAACTAGGAGGTTGTAGGGGCACCACAAATGATCGTTTAACCAACGCACTCCATCTTTCTCTGTCCTCAGCAAAGCTCATGGCCTCGCTCAGTGTCAAACCAGTCCATTCTCGAATGTTGTCCTTCCATCTCTTTTTCGGTCTGCCTCTTCTTCTGCCTCCTTGCACCGTGCCTTGCAGGATGGTCTTTGCAAGGCCTGATGATAGGTTGACGTGGCCATACCATTGGAGTTTCCGTTTCTTCACCACTGTGAGCATGTCATCATGTTGTCCAATGGCTTGTGTGATGGTCTGTCGGACTTCATAGTTGGGGATGTGCTGGGTATAGGAAATGCCCAGAAGTCTTCTGTAGCACCTCATCTCCATGCCTTGTATTCTTCGTTGTAGATCTGCTGTGAGGGTCCATGTTTCACAAGCATATAGGAAGATGGAGATAACAAGGGAGCGCAGCAGACTTACCTTGGAATGTAGGCTGATGTTCCTGTCTTTCCAAATGGGCTTCAACCTTGTCAGGGCAGCAGTTGTTTGTGCGATCCTGGAGAGGACTTCCTGTCGGGACCCATCGTCTGATACAATGGCTCCTAAATATTTGAAGCTATGCACTGTGTTGATGGATTGCCAAGGATCTCAGTGGCGGCATCTGTCACTGCTGAGTTGAAGGTGGTGGTCATAATGTTGACACAGTCTGTGAAATTGATTACCTACAAATTTTATCACGTTTTATGGTGGGCTTTTGTATGGTGGACAGCTCCTTCACCACTACCCTCACGACAACCATCTGCTTATGTAATGCACGCTCTCCACGCTGCTGCTGTAGCTATCTCCACTCCCTGTCAACTTCAGAGGCTATCTCGGCCAACTTTGCATGCGCCTAAGGCGCCCCTCGGCACCTACACACGTGAAGACCCACTTAAGGGAAGAACTGGAACTTGTGACAGGAGGCCTTTTGCGCTACACGGAAAGCCTTTGCCCGCTATAAAGGTCTAAATACTCCGGATATCTATGCCAGTATGAAGGCTGCCAAGCTCTTTGCCAAGCGCACCGTCACGGCAGCTAAGCGGGATCACTGGCTGAAATCCCAGGTCGCCTAGGATTGTGCTCAGTTGTCTGGGCGTCAGACTACGCGCCCAAATGTTGCAGGTTGGCGCCTCGCGCAGCTCCAGTTAGATCCTATATCGACCAGCACCTTGAGTCGCCTTGTGGTGAGATATGTGCGCGTTGCAAGTCATCGTATTATTATTATTATTATTATTATTATTATTATTATTATTATTATTATTATTATTATTATTATTATTATTATTATTATTAAATTTCTAGACGGCGATCAAAATGTCGACCATCTAATATCCGTCGTCTGCGGGGAACCTATAGAGCCATGGTGTTCGATCTGTCAGATGGGGTCTTTTCCTTCTCCGCCGCAAATTCTCAGGCAGAGGCTTTTAAAAAATGTGTTTCTATAGACGATGGGAGTCGGCTTTCTCCCGTGGAGCTCTCGAGGAGGCGCTCGGCTGAGGCATTCTTACCCCCTGACTTAGTGCCCGTAGGCTCATTCCGTCCCTTCATTATGTTCAAGAAGCTCGGCGCCCTCCAGGCTTGACCGGTAAATAAGTGTTGGTCCAGATGGGGTCCACTATTTAATGGTCAAACGTGCTCCACTTTCTTTTGAAAGTATTCTTTTAAATTATTTTAATAAATGTTTTGGCCGGTGTAACGTGCCGAAAGCGTCCCTGGCCCAAATTAACTCCCGGGAGTAAAACCAGGCCGTCCCAGATTTACTCCCGGGAGTTATTCTGGTTCTGGACCAGATTGACCCCCAGCCTGTTCCGAAATGACTCCCGGGAGTAAAACTGGATCACATGACCAAAACAGCCCCCCAACTTCTCTTGTCTTTTCAATGTATTCTTAGTTTTTAATATGGGAGTTAAAAACAGACAGGCCCAACATCGCCCCCTCAGCTAATCAACGTAAGTAGGGGAGTCAAACGGGGACAGGACCAAAACCGACCCCTACCGATCAGGTGCATCAAATTCTGCACAAGGGAGTTAAACGGGGACAGGACCAAAAACGCCCCCCTTACACATCAGATGCAGAAAACACTGCATAGGGGAGTCAAACGGGGACAAGACTAAAACCGCCCCCCCTTACACATCAGATGCAGAAAACACTGCAAAGGGGAGTCAAACGGGGACAGGACCAAAACCGCCCCCCCACCCCCTTATTCATCAGAAGAAGCAAACACTGCACAGAGAGTCAAACAGGGACAGGACCAAAACCGCCCCTACTACACAATTAGTTGTAACTACAAAACGCTGCACAGGGGAGTCAAACGGGGACAGGACCAAAACCGACCCCTACCGATCAGGTGCATAAAACACTGCACAAGGGAGTTAAACATGGACAAGACCAAAAACGCCCTTCCTTACACATCAGACGCATAAAACACTGCATAGGGGAGTCAAACGGGGACAGGACCAAAACCGCCCCCCTTACACATCAGATGCAGAAAACACTGCATAGGGGAGTCAAACGGGGACCGGACCAAAACCGCCCCCCTGACACATCAGATGCAGAACTCACTGCATAGGGGAGTCAAACGGGGACAGTACCAAAACCGCCCCACTCCCCTCTTACACATCAGATGCAGAAAACACTGCATAGGGGAGTCAAACGGGGACAGGACCAAAACCGCCCCCTTACACATCAGATGCAGAAAACACTGCATAGGGGAGTAAAATGGGGACAGGACCAAAACCGCCCCCCTTACACATCTGATGCAGAAAACATTCAATAGGGGAGTCAAACGAGGACAGGACCAAAACCGCCCCCCTTACACATGAGATGCAGAAAACATTGCATAGGGGAGTCAAACGGGGACCGGACCAAAACCGCCCCCCTTACACATCAGATGCAGAACTCACTGCATAGGGGAGTCAAACGGGGACAGGACCAAAACCGCCCCACCCCCCTCTTACACATCAGATGCAGAAAACACTGCATAGGGAAGTCAAACGGGGACAGGACCAAAACCGCCCCCCCCCCCCTTTGAACATCAGATGCAGAAAACACTGCATAGGGGAGTCAAAAGGGGACCGGACCAAAACCGCCCCCCTTACACATCAGATGCAGAAAACACTGCATAGGGGAGTCAAACGGGGACAGGACCAAAACCGCCCCCCCCCCTCCCAAATATCTATCAGAAGAAGCAAACACTGCACAGGGGAGTCAAACGGGGACAGGACCAAAACCGCCCCTCCTACACAATTAGTTGTAACTACAAAACACTGCACATGGGAGTCAAACGGGGACAGAACCAAAACCGCCCCCTTACACATCAGATGCAGAAAAACACTGCATAGGAGAGTCAAACGGGGACAGGACCATAACCGCCCCCCACTCCTTGCACATCAGATGCAGAAAACACGGCATAGGGGAGTCAAACGAGGACAGGACCAAACCCCCCCCCCCCCCCCCGCCCTACACATCAGAGTCATAAAACACTGCATAAGGGAGTCAAACGGGGACCGGACCAAAACCGCCCCCCTTACACATCAGATGCAGAAAACACTGCATAGGGGAGTCAAACGGGGACCGGACCAAAACCGCCCCCCTTACACATCAGATGCAGAACTCACTGCATAGGGGAGTCAAACGGGGACAGGACCAAAACCGCCCCACTCCCCTCTTACACATCAGATGCAGAAAACACTGCATAGGGGAGTAAAATGGGGACAGGACCAAAACCGCCCCTCCTACACAATTAGTTGTAACTACAAAACACTGCACATGGGAGTCAAACGGGGACAGGACCATAACCGCCCCCCCCCCTCCTTACACATCAGATGCAGAAAACACTGCATAGGGGAGTCAAACGTGGACAGGACCAAAACCCGCCCCCCCTTACACATCAGATGCAGAAAACACTGCATAGGGGAGTCAAACGGGGACAGGACCAAAAACCGACCCCTACCCATCAGATGAAGAAAACACGGCAGAGGGGAGTCAAACGTGGACCGGACAAAAACCCAACCACCCATATCCCTCCTACCCATCCCATGCATAAAACAGTGCACTGGGGAGTCAAACGGGGACAGGACAAAAATCGCTTCCATAACAAAAGGAATACAAAATCTTGGCCCCGGAGTTAAACGGGGACACGGAAAAAAACCGTCCCCCTACTTCTTCAGATGGAACAATGACTGAACAGGAGAGATTAAATTGGCACAGGGCTGAAATCGTTCCCCTATATATAGTATTTGCTTCTTGTGATAGGGAGGGGGGCGGTTTTGGTCCTTTTCCCGTTTTACTCCCCTGTGCAGTGTTTGCTGCATGTGATGGGTAGGGGGTGGGGGGGGTTGGTCCTGTCCCCGTTTTACTCCCCTGTGCATTGTTTGCTGCATGTGATGGGTATGGTGGGGGGCGGTTTTGGTCCTGTCCCCGTTTGACTCCCCTGTGCAGTGTTTTGTAGTTACAACTAATTGTGTAGGAGGGGCGGTTTTGGTCCTGTCCCCGTTTGACTCCCCTGTTTAATGTTTTTTTCATGTGGTGGGTAGGGGTGCGGTTTTGGTCCTGTCTTCGTTTGACTCCCATGTGCAGTATTTTGTAGTTACAACTAAATGTGTAGGAAAGGCGGTTTTGGTCCTGTCCCCATTTAACTCCCCTGTGCAGTGTTTTCTGCATCTGATGGGTAGGTGGGGGTAGGGCGGTTTTGGTCCTGTCCCCATTTGACTCCCCTATACAGTATTTGCTGCATCTGATGGGTTGGGGGGGGGGGCGGTTTTGGTCCCGTCCCCGTTTGACTCCCCTGTTCAGTGTTTGCTGCATGTGGTGGGTAGGAGGAGGGGGGGCGGTTTTGGTCCTGTCCCCGTTTGACTCCCCTGTAAAGTGTTTTGTAGTTACAACTAATTGTGTAGGAGGGGCGGTTTAGGTCCTGTCCCCGTTTGACTCCCTTGTGCAGTGTTTCCTGCATGTGATGGGTAGGGGGGGGGGAGTTGGTCCTGTCCCCGTTTTACTCCCTGTGAAGTGTTTGCTGCATGTGATGGGTAGAGGGGGGGGGGCGGTTTTGGTCCTGTCCCCGTTTGACTCCCCTGTGCAGTGTTTTCTGCATCTGATGGGTAAGGGAGGGGGGCGGTTTTGGTCCTGTCCCCGTTTGACTCCCCTGTTCAGTGTTTGCTGCATGTGGTGGGTAGGGGGGCGGTTTTGGTCCTGTCCCCGTTTGACTCCCCTGTGCAGTGTTTGCTGCATGACATTGGTAGGGGGGGGGGGGGGGGCTTGGTCCTGTCCCCGTTTTACTCCCTGTGCAGTGTTTGCTGCATGTCATGGGTAGGGGGGCGGTTTTGGTCCTGTCCCCGTTTGACTCCCATGTGCAGTGTTTGCTGCATGTGATGGGTAGAGGGGGGGGGGGGCGGTTTTGGTCCTGTCCCCGTTTGACTCCCCTGTGCAGTGTTTTGTAGTTACAACTAATTGTGTAGGAGGGGCGGTTTTGGTCCTGTCCCCGTTTGACTCCCCTGTGCAGTTTTCTGCATCTGGTGGGTAAAGGAAGGGGTGGGGGCGGTTTTGGTTCTGTCCCCGTTTGACTCCCCTGTTCAGTGTTTGCTGCATGTGGTGGGTAGGGGGGCGGATTTGGTCCTGTCCCCGTTTGACTCCCCTGTGTATTGTTTGCTGCATCTGATGGGTAAGGGAGGGGGGGGCGGTTTTGGACCTGTCCCCGTTTGACTCCCCTGTTCAGTGTTTGCTGCATGTGGTGGGTAGGGGAGCGGTTTTGGTCCTGTCCCCGTTTGACTCCCCTGTTCAGTGTTTGCTGCATGTGATGGGTAGGGGGGCGGTTTTGGTCCTGTCCCCGTTTGACTCCCATGTGCAGTGTTTGCTGCATGTGATGGGTAGAGGGGGGGGGGGGGGCGGTTTTGGTCCTGTCCCCGTTTGACTCCCCTGTGCAGTGTTTTGTAGTTACAACTAATTGTGTAGGAGGGGCGGTTTTGGTCCTGTCCCCGTTTGACTCCCCTGTGCAGTTTTCTGCATCTGGTGGGTAAAGGAAGGGGTGGGGGCGGTTTTGGTTCTGTCCCCGTTTGACTCCCCTGTTCAGTGTTTGCTGCATGTGGTGGGTAGGGGGGCGGATTTGGTCCTGTCCCCGTTTGACTCCCCTGTGTATTGTTTGCTGCATCTGATGGGTAAGGGAGGGGGGGGCGGTTTTGGACCTGTCCCCGTTTGACTCCCCTGTTCAGTGTTTGCTGCATGTGGTGGGTAGGGGGGCGGTTTTGGTCCTGTCCCCGTTTGACTCCCCTGTTCAGTGTTTGCTGCATGTGATGGGTACAAAAAGGGGGGGGGGGCGGTTTTGGTCCTGTCCCCGTTTGACTCCCCTATGCAGTATTTGCTGCATCAGATGGGATGGGGAGGGGGCGATTTTGGTCCTGTCCCCGTTTGACTCCTCTATGCAGTAATTGCTGCATCTGATGGGTTGTGGGGAGGGGGGCGGTTTTGGTCCCGTCCCCGTTTGACTCCCCGGTTCAGTTTTTGCTGCATGTGATGAGTAGGGTGCGGTTTTGGTCCTGTCTCCGTTTGACTCTCCTGTGCAGTGTTTTTTGCATCTGATGGATAGGGGGGCGGTTTTGGTCCTGTCCCCATTTGACTCCCCTTATATTGTATTTGACATGCATTTTTTTAGGGGACCTGTTTTGGTCTTGTCCCCGTTTTACTCCCATTATTTTGTCTGATGAGATTACTGACGCAGTCTTCAATTGCTCCTTTTAATAGGCTAGAGGGGGCCAGTTTGGGCCTGACCCAATCTGACTCTCATCGGTTCTAGATTAGCCCCCCAGGGGCCGTTTTGGCACATCTAAAATTGTCCCAGAATGACTCCCGGGAGTGCATCTGGGCCAGTCCCAGACTTACTCTCTGTTGCAAGGGGGGCTGTTTTAGGACAGACCCACTTTAACTCCCGGGAGTCATTCTGGTACTGAAAAATGTGGGCCAAACTAACTCCCGGGAGGCTGATCTGGAACACAGTAGAGTGCATAACATCAATTGTTCCTATGTAATCTTCATTCCCCAGAGAGTGATTTTGGAACAGGCTGGGGGTCAATCTGGTCCAGGACCAGAATAACTCCCGGGAGTAAATCTGGGACGGCCTGGTTTTACTCCCGGGAGTTAAATTGGGCCAGGGACGCTTTCGGCACGTTACACCGGCGTCAAGCCATTGTACCCATTTTAAAACAAAACAAACATTGGAAATTCTTCGACAATTATCGCCTAGTTGCATTAACAACTCACACCTGTAAACTCTTGCTTGCATTTTTTATAGTTTCACAAAACACATATTTCAAAACACAAAGTTTAAAAAAAAGGGGGGCTGCCACTACCTACTGTTAATTTCCAACTGGCTCTTTTTGTATTTTCCTAAGTGATAGGAAAAAAGATCCTTGAGACCCGATCACTGAAAGCGTTAATGTGAATCTGTTTATATATATATTTTTTTTAATTTAATGCTTAATTGTCCCTTTTTATCGGGAAATTCTGGGCCGCCTCCCCTGTGGAAGGCGTAATCGCAGCCTGTGGCGCGCCCAAACCCAACCTACCTAACATTAGTTGTGAGTTTTGAAATTTAGAAATTCTTTAAATTTTTTGAAATTTTTTGAAAATTTGCTGGGGGAGCAAACCGGAGTACCCGGAGAAAACCCCCGAGACGTTGCCCGAGTCGAAAGTAAATAATATTCGGAGAAACATAACACCCCGATGCAGGATCGAACCCACACCTGTCAGGCGCCATTGGTTTCTGGCCTGTGGACAAGGCAAGTTAGTACCGCCTTAGCCCACTTGGCCACAACGCTCGCCATCTCTGAGATAGGCAATTCTGTTGTGTGGCTGCAGCAATGTTTGTTTGTTCTTTGTCCAGGAACCGCCATTTGTGCTGTTGGTGGTGACAGTGATTCAGATGAGCAACCATATTTGTCGTCATCTGCATTCCATGGCCTTCCAAAAGTAAGTGACTCTGGCTCTGTAAGGGTTAACCCTCTGTGGCCGGGAGCTGCGATGACCTGATCACTCTGAAGGCCCGAGGTTTCACGTTACGTCGTCGTCACGACTGGTTACAGTTAATTACAGACCTCCGCCTCAGCCCCACACCAATAAACGATCGCACCGCCAATAATTACAACACCATCAACGGCAACAACAACAACATTGCCAGGTCACTTTGACCCAATGACATATGAAGACAGGTAATACAGATAATAGAGGCAAGCTGTCGTCACTGATTAATGTAGCTGGAAGGGTGGGAGCGCTGGTGAGTTCAGGCTTATAAAGCCATTAATTGCGAGTACGATCACATAAATATTATTTAGTGATTAATATTATATAGGAATTTTTATTTTTATTTTTTTTTTTGGGGGGGAAGGGGGGGGGGGTACACTCTTCATCTTCTATGTCTCATGACGCTGTTTCTTTCTCTGCCTGTTTCTATCTGTCTCTGTCTCTCTAAATCCCAGTGTCAGATTAGTTCTGCTGTACCAGTATAACAATAACTGAAGCGTAGGCGCCACGGGCGGCTTAAAGTTAGATCCTGTATCGGCCAGCGCCTTGAGCAGCTCTTGAGCTGGAAATACGCTATAGAAGAACAATTAACAAAATACATTTAAAAAAGTATTCCACAGAAACTCATGTACCTTGTTTTCAGGTTAATTAGTATAAACGAGGTCTGCTGATTGTCTCTCGACATTTACGCCTGCTGTACATGGCTAGAAGAAGAAGAGATAAAAGAGGAAACACGAAGATGAAAGTGCGATAAGAACATAGTATTCTCAACTGAAACTAAAATTGCAGGAGCAGAGAAAATCCATCAGGCTCCAGAAATACAAGGAACACATTTTGTTCACCCATTTTTGTATGTCAGTTTCACGGCAAATTTGCATTAGCCGTATCACGTGTAATTGATAGTTTGTGTGTATGTGTGTAGGCCGGGTGATGGTCTCGTTTCCGATGAAAGATTTACGATATTTAAAAAACAAACAAAAAAAAAACCCAAAGTATTGTGGGTCTCTCAAGTTGGATGATTGACGGGATTTTGAAATTAGATTCCAAGCGTGAAAACGTGTGTCTGACGTCTCCCAGTTGAGCGGTTGCATTTTATCACATTACAGAACCCCCGCTCGCGCCCTCTTCCCCCCCCCCCCCCCCCCACACACACACACGCACGCACGCTCGTACACAAGCGCGCACAAACACACACAAAGACGGAGACCAAAACACGCACACACACATTTAGTTCTCTTTGTTTTACTGCTTCCCCACCCTTTTTCTCCAACCATCACCTTGTTGTTATTTTCAGTATCTTTTTTGTTGTTGTTTTTTGTCGTCACCTAATTTTTGGCCGCTTTTGACAAGTTCGATGGACGGCGTTTTGTGTTCTACCCGGAGCAGTCCCACTTTGTTTTAACATTCCATTACAAAAAGCATGCTGCATCATTTATTTATAGTAGCTAATTACTGTCCTCCTGTCCTCGGGGGTTACTTGGAATAAGAGTCTGAATGTAAAATGACGGAAAATGAAAGCAGCTTTAAAAAAAAAAAGAAGTTTTGTACAGACATTTATTTTGACACTGTGACCTAAATAGTGTAGCTTAAAATATTGAAGTATTTTCTTCTACGTCATCATCATCAGCATCATCATCATCATCATCATCATCATCGTCGTCGTCGTCGTCGTCGTCGCCTTCATCATCTGTAACAGCAGAAATATTGTCGACAAAATTGTAGTACTTCAGTTTAGAGATAAAGCGATAGTAGCGAATAAACTTGATGTTAATTCACAAGTTATCTAAAGAGAAGTCCACATGTGGCAAATAAACTCCCTTCAGACAATCACTTCAGATACTATCTAACAGACGTAGCGAACCAAGACGGTAGTTAGCTTACTCCTCAAAAATGACCAGAGTCGCTTGCTCGTTAACTAGCCATACAACGCTTATCTCTATTGGATCTATCCTACACCCGGCTCTGACATTCCAAGTTAAGACATAACTGCACGTGTCCCTTGAGTAGGACAGGTGAGGGAAATATTCAAATAAAAACTAAGAAACCCGTATATGCGAGATTAACTAAAACGAGAGTTAAATGATTGGTCAAAGAACGTAGAACTTCTTGCATAGTCTTGGACCCCCAACGTTAGCTCGTCAGTCGCATGCGAAGTACGAAGCCACGAGGGCTAAGGAACAAACTGCAGTGTCCGCTTATCTCCACCTCATCGAGAGAGTGATAGAGACTAAAGACGGTTCACGATTCCCGGAGACTAGAAGTAAGTTAACACTAGTAGTTTGATACGTGCATGTTTATATATATGGTATTGATTGCCATGTATTAATAATATGTTCATGATATATATATATATATAGTTACAGAAACCGATTACTGTTTCTGAGACATTGTGCATGTGGACTGATGTATCTTAGCCTTAAGATTCGGATCGAAGTGTGCATATAAGAAACCCTGCAGGTGTCTAATGCTATGGACTCTTTGCAGAGGGGACCGCATACTCATATCTGAAGAGAATATTGTAGCCAGAGTTCTGACTTTTACAGTTCAGCTCTGAGACGGTTTGTGGAGCCAAACGCATGGTGCTTGCTCCCGTGGTACTGAAGGAGAACAACCTAGATTCTAACTCGCCACGTCCGACCCCGCCGCTACCCGACTCACCAAATAAACCTGAGAGGCAAGATCCCTCTGACGGACTCCAGCGTACGCCGAAGCGTTACATCTAAGTCTCCCACAAATGCAAACTGAGATATAACCCTCCGGACTCATAGTCGACCACCAAGACAATTATTAGACTACGAAAATCAGAATAGTAGAATTGCTTAGCAAATTGTGAAGAAGACCTGCTGAAAGACATACCCAGCACATCGAACTATATAATTATTAATTTACATGTTAATGAAAAAAATGTTAAGTTTGTGTTGCCTATATAAAAGTTGAAATCACATACCTACGACTGGTGTCATTCTATTTGTATTGTTGTGTATCTACTAGTTTTCTTCTCTTGAGACCAAGTAACCTAGTCTTTTGATTAGTAATAAGCATTTCTGAAATTGAGCCAAATGATACTTTAAATCCAGAGAACAAATATAAATTTTTGATCAATCTCTCACATTGCTTTGTAATTCTGGTAAAAGAACGATCGATAGTGGTAGCCTAACGCCCATCTATCAATAAGTCTTACCCCCTAGTAAAATAAACGTATCTTCCCCAGAATATAATCACATCATCAACAGCAGCAGCTGCAGCAGCAACAACAACAGCAGCATCTGTTCCATGACCAAAATTACATTCAGCTGGGTTGATGACAAAAAATCCACAATTACCACCACCACCTTCAGCTCAACAGCCATCATCATCATCATCATCATCATTATCATCATCATCATCATCATCATCATCATCATCATCATCATCATCATCATCATCACCACCACCATCATCATCATCATCATCATCATCCATTGCTCTTTTCGGAATTACCTAAAACTGGGTTCCATTGATGTGGGGAAAATGGCTGTTACGGAATGTATGAACTCGTGTCTTCGGGGTCGCCATGAGAGTAGAGCGAATGTGACGTGAATAACGGTAATAACTGTACTTTAGTCTATTCCAATCTTGGCCTGACTGTCTTTTAGCAATCAATAACCAACCATCTCCGCACTGGGTTCACCAGACCTCATGTGTACTTCCAGACAACACACAGAGACGAGCAACAACGAAGTGCATCATAAAACAACTTGATAAGTATTTCCAATTTTACGTGGTAAACTTGATTCGAGATTTTGAATATCGTAGATATACTCTTAAGCATATAGATTCGTGTAAAGTAAGTAGGCCTACATTGTGCACTATTAGAGTGGTGTGTTCAGTCGGTGTTATGGATACTTGCGGTCCCAGATAACAAACAAACATGTTTGAAACGGAAGACTGCATTGTCCCAAGCTTTGTGTCTCTAGACTAGTCTTGTCCAGAGATGTAGCAATCCGCATAGAAAATGTAAATACTTTTATCTTTTTACGGGGTTTGAGGGTTGGCGCTTGGGGTGAAATTGCGGACCTGGTATTTTGAATAGCCCTATCTGTATACCTGTTTGTATCGTGTTTGTAGATGACAAGAAAGGCCACTCAGCAGTTTTGCTTGTCGCGCAAATCCCTCTCCGGATTCCCGGGTATGACACTGAGAGGAAATTGTTAATGTATTTTTATTAACCATTCGCAGGAGTCCTTTCTCTGTAATGACTCTTTGTACGGTGTCCACTTCCCTCGTGTCGGCTCAGTAGAGTGCATGTGTGTGTGATTTCTATGATTTCCAAGTTAATGTTAAAGGTTATTTACTATGTTAATTTGTTAAGGGACAGATTGGAAGATTAGACTTCTTATTAGTCTAAAATCTTTATCCCTAATAAAAAAAAGTTTCAAACAAGTTTCAAAGGTTTCAAAGTTTCAGTAGCAGCGCTTTTATGGATCCTGTCATTGTAGCAGAAGTGCAGGTGGCAGACTCATATTAATATAAGCACGGATATAGGTGTAATGATATTTGCATGTATTTCGATACTAAAACTACTTCCGGTTCGTGTCGTCATAAACAGGGCTGACTAACGTACAAATAAAATCAACTCCAGCTGAGCAACTCCGCATTGTCTTCTAGCCTGTCATACTAACTGTATGTGCTGTAACATAATTATCTCGGTTCACACTATTGCATGGTGGCAGCGGTGGTTCCAGCCGAGGTGGTAAATTTGTTGGAATGTGAGGACATTTTCAGATCTGTGAATAGATCTAGATCTATCCAGTGCTGACCTTGTGCACACTGACTGATCGTTGTAACGACCTTGCTCCGATTTCAGATGGCAGTTACTGCAGTGCTTTCCATTTAGTGGAACCTTGAAATAGTTTCTGTGAATTCTGATTCACGTGGTGCTTCCTCTGTGGACTTTGACACCATTTCTTGTGTAGATTTGTGCTAGATTCAAGATGTCCTTCAAACCACCTCAACGTTTTGATTTTTCTCACCCTGAAACATGGCCGACGTGGCGACAACGGTTCTGCAGATACAGAACAGCGTCCAAACTTTCAGGTGAAAGCTTTGATATTCAGGTTAGTGCTCTCATTTACGCCATGAACGATGATGCAGAGAAGATTTATAGCACCTTCAAGATCGTAACAGAAAGAAGAGATGACGCAGATCCTCCTGATCCACCTTTGACAACTTTTGAAGACATGATCACCATGTTTGACAACCACTTCAACCCTAGAGTCAACGTTATTCATGAACGTGCAAGATTTCACCAACGTGCTCAAGCAGCTGGTGAAAATGTAGAAACTTTCGTACGTGCCGTTTATGACTTGGCTGAGCATGCCAGTTTTGCTGAGAAAGAGACAGTGATTCGTGACAGACTTGTTGTTGGTCTGCGTGATCGTGAGCTGTCTGAGCGACTTCAACTGCAACCAGACTTGACTCTTCAGCAGGCAATCTCCCAGGCAAGGCAGTATGAGCAGGTCAAGTCTCAGCTTGGTGAACAACGGGCAGTACTGGATGCAGTGCACAGCAACGTACACCCCAAAAGCAGTGGTAATGGCTACAACAAACAATCCCAGAATGGTCGTGGTGGTCAAGGTCAACGTGGTTCTCAGGAGTCCGCTGGACCTAAAGCAAAAATCTTGTATTGTATTGTAACGTGGTTCTCGTGGTCGTCGTTTCAACCGTGATGGTGGTGCCCGACCATCACGTGGTAGCAATGACAGTAGTCAGATGTGTGGCAACTGTGGCTACCCAGTGCATAGAAACAAGCAAGACTGTACTGTTAGAGGCAAGACTTGCATGAGCTGTCGCAAGTACGGACAAGTTAGTGCTTTTTGTCGCAAATCGCGCTCCAATGTCAGCTCTGTTGAGGCGTCGTCCTTAGTCAGTGCAGACTCAGTCAACATTCCTACATATTACCGAGGAGCCGATTCTGTTGTCAACGCCGATCAGCCTACTTACAGGCTTGGTGCTATTATAAACACTAACAGAAATGAACCCCCTTGGATTGTTCATTTGAATGTGTGTGATACCCCTGTTCGATTCAAGATTGATTCAGGTGCCGATGTCTCCATCCTATCGACTGCAGAGTATGATCAACTGTACTGGGGACCAAAACTCCAGCCGACCAATGCAATTTTTAACAGTCCCGGTGGAAAGCTTGACTGCAAAGGCGAGTTCACTACAGTTTTGAAGACGAAGAAAGGAGACTTCAAGATGAAATTCTTTGTTGTGAACACTCATAGTGAAAATCTTCTTGGAAGATCAGCAGCGTGTCAGCTAGGCCTCATCCAGCGTATTGATGATGTCACTCCATCTTCCGTCCTTCCACTGTTTGGCGACATTGATGACCAGCCTGTACGTTGTACACCTGTCAAGATTCAACTGAAGGAAGATGCTGAGCCTTACACCTTGCCAACAGCAAGGCGCGTCCCTATCCCTTTGCTTGAAAAAGTCAAACCTGAATTGCAACGTATGAAACAAGCTGACGTGATTGAGGAAATCACTGACCCCACTGACTGGTGCTCACCTATGGTGGCGGTTTTGAAAAAGTCCGGAGCTGTACGCATATGTACTGATTTGTAGAAGCTCAATATTGCTGTCAAGCGTGAACGCTACATGATCCCAACACTTGAAGATATACTGCACAAGCTCAACGGATCCAAAATATTTTCTAAGCTTGATGCCACATCGGGATTCTGGCAGATTCCTCTAGACCTTGAAAGCGCTAAGTTGACAACCTTCATCAGTCCTTTTGGCCGTTTCTTTTATAAGAGACTTCCTTTTGCAATCACTTCAGCGCCTGAGATTTTCCAACGCAAGATGGAAGAAATCCTCCAAGGCATTAGTAACGTCATTTGCTTTTTCGATGACGTCCTCATTCACAGTGCCAATCCTGAAGAGCATGAACGTCACCTTGATTAAGTCCTGAAGCGCCTGAATGATGTTAACCTGAAGCTGAACAAGGAGAAGTCTGAGTTTCGGAAACTGAAATAGAATTTCTTGGTCATCGCATCAGTGGTGATGGTGTTTGTCCAGACGAAGAGAAAGTAGAATCAATCCGCAACATACCAGATCCGACTAACGTGGCGGAACTCAAACGTATCTTGGGCATGATGAACTTTCTTGGTCGTTTCGTTCCAAACATGTCAACTACGCTTCGTCCTGTCACTCAGCTGCTAGAAAAAGATTGTGAATGGACCTGGCAGGAGTCCCATAAACAAGCTTTCAAAGCTGTCAAAGATGCTATTTCTAAAGCAACGTCACTTGCCTTCTTTGACGTCAACAAGCCCACTGTAGTCAGTAGCGATGCCAGCAGTTACGGCCTTGGCTCAGTGTTACTGCAGCAGCATGATGCCAGTCTACGTCCTGTGGCGTACTGTTCTCGTACCCTGACCACTGCTGAGCGCTCCTATGCACAAATTGAGAAAGAGTGCCTGGCCGCAGTGTGGGCCTGCGAGAAGTTTTCAAGGTATCTTGTTCCCCTTGGGACTTTTACTCTTGAGACTGATCACAAGCCCCTGGTTCCCCTGATCAATACCAAGGACTTGCAAGATACACCCCTTCGCTGTCAGCGTCTCCTCGTGAGGTTGAGACAATTTAACCCGATAGCCATCTACTCTCCTGGCAAGAGTTTGGTGATTGCCGACACTTTGTCGCGAAGCCCTCAACAGGCCGTTTCCCAGCAGCAAATAAATGCTATCACTGAGTTTGAGGAAGAAGTCCAAGTCTGTGTGGATTCTGTTCGCCAAGCGTGGCCCGCCTCAGATGAAAAGCTACGACAGATTGCAGCTTACAACAGTGAAGACAGAATTCTTCAAGCGGCTATTTCCTACACAACAAATGGATGGCAAGCTTCAATCCAAGAAGTCAACCCTGCAGTTAGAGAATTGCATGCGGTTAGAAGCGAGCTCAGTGTCAAGGATGGTCTACTCATCAGAGCATCAAGAATCGTCATTCCAGACAAGCTACAAGAAGAAATCCTCAACACAATCCATGCCGGTCATCTTGGTATTACCAAGTGCTGTTCTGTTCTGTTCTGTTTGTTTATTGTCTTTTCCAGCAAGCTGATAAGACATTTAAAAAAAATTGTTAGATTAGATTACCAACAGGAGAGTCCAGCAATACTTTGGACAGTTTGATTCCGAGTTGAAAATCTACATCACTGAAACTGACCTTCCCTTGCAATTCATATGGCAGTAAAGGCTTAATTTGATCACATTCAAATAAAACATGCTGTAATGAGATGGATGCAGCACAAACACACTTTACATCTTTACAGTGCTTAGTTTTAATGGCATTGAGCAAAATTCTGTTAGTCATCGTAAGCACAGCTCTTGAGTAACCATTTAATGGATTGTCTTGTTTCTTAAAGTCAAGAGTACTTTTCATTATATTTTCAATTTCATTTTGAATTTCTTTTGAAGATTTCATAACTTCAATGTATCGAGAATTTAATTGTAAAGCACCTTGTTTAGCCCCTTTATCTGCTAATTCATTATAGATAAAACTACAATGTGATGGTAACCAGCAGAAAGAGATGTTTGTGCCATTAATGATTAAGCTGTGAATAATATGTCTAATTTCTATTATTAAATCTCTTCTATTTTTATTATTTTGAGATTGTAACGCTTCTAGCACTGACATTGAATCAACACATATAACTATTTGAAAAATACTGATCTGAAGACTGGATATGTTTCTTAGTGCCATTAAGATTGCTATCAGTTCGGCTGTAAATATAGATATATTCTTGCCCAAGTAAAATGATTCGTTCATTTTTAAATCAGGAATAACATATGCTGCACCTGTTTCACCTGATGATAAAACAGAACCGTCAGTATACACTTTTAAATGTTGAGAATAAACAGAATCTATGTGTTCACGAGCCTCAGTTGTAACTAAGTTACTATTAACACTTTTGAATGTGTTACAATAATGAATATCAAAATTACCCTTCATCATCTCCCAAGGAGGCATTGGTGAAGAAATATCTGTCTTAAGTCTTTTTATGTCCTCTACCGTAGAATCAATTAAGTCTTTAGTATATGTAGAAATCGTTTCTAAGAATCTCGTTTTGGGTATTCTAAATCAGACCTAAACAACAACTCTTCATTAGTACTATTGCAAATATTATGTGCTCTTACGATATATTTAACACAAGCCAACGTTCTCTGTTCATCCAGGGGCATAATTCCTGCTAACATATAAGCTTTAGATGTATTTGTATGCACGGGAACACCTAGGGCTAATTTTATAGCCTTGCTATCTAGACTTTTCAACTTATTTAAATAACTCTTCGGAGCTGAAAAATATGCTTCCTGCCCGTACACTAATTTAGATCTGACAAGTGAAGTTGCTAAATGAACGAGTGTCTTTATATCTTGACCCCAAGATTTTGTACTAATGATCTTTAATAAATAATAACTTTTTAAAGCATTCGGAATTAAATACTCAATATGTCTTGTCCATTTTAACTTCCTTGTTAGATATACACCTAAAAATTTAATCTCAGCAGTATATTGTGATATCACTTGTGATCTTGATTCGCGTGTGTGTGCTTGTGTGATGTTTTTTAAATTTATGGTGTTTTTTTTGTTGTTGTTTTTTTTTTTCAAAAAATGGTTTATGATACATTTTTTGAGTTTCTTTATGCTGCCTCATAAACTTATAATGTAATTGCCCTTTGGGATGAATAAAGTTGTATTGTATTGTATTGTATTGTATTGTATTCAATTTCTTCATTTTCTATCAATATTTTAGGCAGTTTTCTTGGTACTTGACAGTTACTAAAAAGCATCATTTTAGTTTTTTCCTTAGATAATTCTAGGCCATTAGATATCATGTACTTGTTTAAACTATTTATTTCTGTTTGATAAACTAAAGTAATGTGTTTTATTTCATACAAAGAAGTTTTCTTTTTTAGATTAACATTCATCCATATAGCAATGTCATCAGCATATTGAACAAGAGTAACCCTGTTACTGAAAACTTTTGGCAAATCGTACATTCAAATGTTGAACAAAATTGGAGATATTATTGCCCCTTGAGGAATACCCATATTCGTCGAATGACTTGATGAATAACAATTTCCAACTTTAACTTTTATAGATCTATTTTGTAAGAAAGTTTTTATAAAATTATACATGTGTCCAGATAATCCAATTTGCTTTATTTTGAAAAGTAAACGTGCATGCCAAACTCTGTCGTTTGCTCTTGTAATATCAAAAAATGTTGCTAAAACTCCTTTACGCTTTGCAAATTGTCTTTTAATATGCGTTGTTAGCTTAACTAAATGATCAACAGTCGATCGGCCTTTTTGAAACCCAGCTTGATTGATAGGAATTATTTTTTGTTTGACGCAATAATGTGATAACCGTTCCAATACAACCTTCTCCATTATTTTACAGGCATGTGACGTCAACGCGATAGGCCTATAACTTGAAACAACACTGCGAGATTTGCCAGATTTTGGTAATGGGATAATTAGAGATGTTTTCCAGAATTCGGGCAAGGTACCTTTTGCCCAACTATTTGCTATAATTTCATGTAAAATGTGGAGCCAATTGTCAGGAATATTAGATAAAAGTTTGTATGAGATTCCGTCTAATCCTACCGCTGAATTCTTTCGTCCAAATTGGAATACTACATTTTTAACTTCTTCAAACGTTATGTCGGCATTATAATATAAACTATTATTGGGTAGAGGAGGCTCAAATGTAGGACTACTTTCTTCATTTTCTCTTTGTTGTTGTATGTGACTAGGCAAACTAGACGACTGACTTACATTAGCAAATACTTTTACAAATTCATCAGCCTTCTCTAATGATGTTGGAAATGTATTATTTGTTAGCTTTATGGGACATTTAGGGAGACTGTATCCATTTTTCATTTCTGACAACTTTTTCCACATTTTAGCTGAGTCCTGATAACTATTGATTTCAGAATTACAATAATTTGACCAAAATGTTTGTTTTTCGCTAGCAATGGTTTTGTTACAATTTATTTTTGTCTTCTTCATTTCAATAAATGATTGTTCTGTTCTATTTTTCAACCATGTTTTATATGCTACCTTTTTCTCTTTTACTGCATTTTTACACTGTTCGTTCCACCAAATATTTCGGGTTCGGGATTTTTTCGTAAATGTTTTTTTCTTGGGAATAGACCTAGAAGCTGCGTCATGAATACTCTTAACAAAAGTATTATACACTTCATTAATATCCTTCTTCTTAGTAAAAGAAGTATCAGTATGTAGGCCTAATAACATTTCTTTAAAGTTATCCCAATTAGCCCGAGCATAGTAATATTTTGCCACAGGATCTTGCTCAATGCCCACTTCAACACACTCATTGCAAGTGATTACGATAGGAAGGTGATCACTGCCTAAAGTATCCGTCTCAACCTCCCATATACAGTCTGCATACTGATCAGGAGTAGTAAAAGATAAATCAATGGCAGATGGTTTATGTGTAGATACATCTGGCACGCGAGTGATTCTTCCATCGTTAAGTAATAAAAGGTCAGAGTTAACAATATTTTCACTTAGACGGTTTTTGGAAAAGTAACAGTTATCATCCCAAAGAGACGAGTGGGTATTAAACTCTCCACAAAAAATACTGGATTCTGACACATTAAAAGATTGCATCCAGTCAAGGTTTGCATGATCTGTTCCCTTAGGATAATAAACAGAAAAAATGTTTACACACAACTGACTATTTATCTTGATTTTCGCACATGCGCAATAGCTATCACAATCATTTATACTGGTAGGACTCAATAAATCATAATCCAAGTCATGACGAATGTAAATTGCAGCCTGGACTTTATCACTGTTTGTGTTGATTATGGGGGGATAATAATACCCCTTCAGTTTTGGTAGCTTGCGTTTGTTAACATTTAATGACTGTAAGGCTAGAACATGGTGGTCTGTTTCAGACAAATATTGTTCCAAATAATGTAAGTTAGTAACTAGCGAGCGACAGTTCCACTGAAATACTGAAAGTTTTTCACTTTTCATACTACAAAAACTAAAAACATATGGAAAATCAACTATAACTATAACTTGGATCTAGAAAAAGAGTCATCAAACTTTTAGCTCTTTTTGTTAGTGCTACACTAATGGAGACTGAAAGGAAGTAGATCTCCAGCACGCTCAGTACCACATGGTAGGAAACTGTATTGGATAGTGTGGGTTGAAGTTACCCCTCCAGTCATAATAACCAGGAGGGTTGGCTGCATGACGGTAGTTGCGCGCAGCTTTCCGTGGCTTCTCCCACAGCAGTCTGCCGACGTTGCGACCGATGTTTCCAGCCAGGGTACTGCTGCCTCGTCTGGTGGGATGGAGGCGATCGTAGCGAAGACCAAAGGGTGGCAAGTTGTCATGGCTGATGAAGACGATCTTGTCGTTGTCAGCCAACTCCGTGAGCACCATCGCGTTAAACAAATCACGCTTCTTCTGGAGTGATGGGATAAGGACAGGAGCCAGCTGGCTAACAACAAGCTTCGACGTGGGGCTACGCGCAGCCACAGTGTGGACGGCCTCAACAAACTGCTTGCTGGCGGAGCGCGGGTCCTGCTTCTTTAGATTGTTCACCCCACAATGGAACAGGACGACTTTCGGTGGAACAACAAGCTCATCTTGGGTAGCAATGAACGCAGGAACAATGTCACTGATGGTGGGAGCAAACTTCTTGCAAACTGAAAACTTGTAAGACATCGCCAATCTCTCTTCTTGCACTCCTCCCAGTATAGAATCATGTAAAATGACACAGTCACGTTCCAGAGCAACTTCGTCATCAGAAGACACATCACGAGACGTCGAAGCGATTGGCACTTTCACTCTCCCGGAAGTGACGTCACATGGTGATGATACTGGTGATGTTTTGACGTCATCTTTTGTTTTCTTTTTGGCAGCCGAAGACTCCTTGCTCTGTGCCACTTTCTCTCTATCAGCGTTTTTATAGCAATGATTTGAAGTCGAAGCGGTCGCGGGATTACTCAGAGCTTCCGCGTACGTCTTGCTGCTCTCGTTGCTAAGGCCTACTCGCGTCGACTGTTTGATCAAGTCAACTAGTTCGCTGCTCTTTTTGTCCTGCTCGCATATGATCGATTCTATCTTCGAAATACGCATGCACAATGTACTCACAAGCGCCTGAAAATCGTTCTTAACGCAAGTAGCAGCATTATTCCCCACATCATCACAGTTGTTTTCAGTCTGTGTGTCCATGTCCTTGCTCAAGACAGCATCGCTGGATTCAGATTTTGCCGGCGATGTCCCGGCGAACTGCGAATTGGATAGATCCAACACGGCTCTGCTGTCTGTCTTCTGCATGTTCTCAATCTCTTGGTTCCTTCTTTTTAGTACTTGCACGAGGATTTTCCTTGACCAGGTCAAAAAAATCACCATGTAGAGAAACATGACATGTTCAGTCTTCCATCTTGGCGTAGGAATCTCTTACCAAGTGCCGCGAAAGAGCAGCTTCAACTGTTTGGTGGCCTGGTATTTCGAAAGACATTGTCCGCGTTGTTCGCAACTGCCAGTTTTGTGAAGAACACCAGCCATCACAGCCAAAAGAGCCACTTTGCCCTACTCCCCTGCCGGAGTGTCTCTTTCAGAGAGTGGCTGCTGACCTATACAAACTCTCATTTGTTCCAAATGCCATTAACAGACTGAATCAAAGGTCTGGGAGCTCTGCATCATCATCATCGTCATCATCCTCTCGAGGATGCACTCAATAGAGAGATGAGGATGGCCCGCCCTACACCCCAGAATGTATGGTGATGGATGAAGCAATCCAGTGTGTGTTGAGGCCGATGTAATATTATATTACACATCAGAGAAAAAAAAAACAACAACAACAACAATACTAGCAACATAGATAAATCACTAAAGAAATAACTAAATAAATGGATAATAGGAGTGTGTGGTGGGTGTGCAGTGAAGGGAGGTATGAAGGGTTCTTGTTGTATTAACAATGTATACACTCCCACAATATATGATGTATGGATATGCATGTATGTGTGAATATGTATGTATGTATATGTATGTATATGTGTATGTATGTGTGTATGTATATGTGTATGTGTGTATATGTATACATGTATGTGTGTATGTATGTGTGTATATATGTATATATGTGTATGTGTATACATATAATATAATATAATAATATAATATATATAATATATAATAATAATATAATATATAATAATATAATATATAATATATGAGTGTGTACATGCATGCGTGTGTATATATGTGTGTGTATATACATGTATATATGTGTGGGTGTATTATGTGTGTGTATATATGTGTGTGTGTATGCGTGTGTATATAAGCATACCGTGTGTGTGGGTTTGTGTGTGTGTGGGGGGAGAGGAGACTGTATTCAGCTTGCTGCTATAACGATGGAGGGGTGTTCTAATGTCTTGTTGTATTATTATTCTTTTCTTGTTGTCATGTGTGCACTGTGACATAACAAATTTTCCCATGCTTTTTGTGGAATAAAGATTTCTTGACTATGACTATGACTATGACTATGTGAACATGAAGGTTCGCATTATCTCGTCCTTGTCGACTACTACAGTCGGTATCTTAAAATTGCCTATATGCCCCGAATCACCACCGACATGGTCATAGGCAGATTGAAAAACATCTTCGCTCATCATGGTATCCCTGAAGTACTTGTCACTGATAATGGCCGTCAGTTCACTGCTACAGATTTCAAGTTGTTTGCAGCGCAATGGAACTTCCAGCATGTTACCAGCTCTCCGTACTTCCCTCAAGCCAACGGAGAAGCAGAGCGTGCCGTTCGTGAGGCGAAGATCCTATCCCAGAAAGACCACTTTCTAGCTCTCTTGACCCATAGAGCTACTCCTGCTGTCCCTACAAGTGTCAGTCCTGCTGAACTGTTAATGGGTCGTCCCCTTCGCACAACTCTTCCTGTGCTCCCTCAAAACCTTGAGCCCCACTTGATCAACAAAGAAGCCGTTGCTGTCCGTGACAGTAAGCAAACGCGTGCCAACAAAGTTCACTATGACAAACGTCACGGTACTTCTACACTTCGTCCTCTCCGTCCTGGTGAAGTGGTCCTCCAGAAGCTCCCTCAAGATACATATTGGGGGAAATCCTGCTGTTGTTGTTCGACAGTGTGACCCTCGATCCTTCATGGTGGACACCGGAAATGGTTTGTTCAGAAGAAACCGCTGGCACATCAAACCGTCTACAACAGCTAAACCATCAATCGTTCCTCAGCCGAACATTCAAGTGCATCCTGTTCTGAACACAGCAGTACAGCTGCCTGGTCCTACTAAGCCAGCAACTATGCCTGTTGCTATCCAGCCAGCAGCCCAGTCCAGACCGCTTTCTCAACAACCCTCAGTTGTTGCCGCACCTGTACATCCAAGACTTCCAGGCGTAAACCAAGCGCATCCTCTGACCCAAACAAGAAGTGGACGTCCAGTCCGACGCCCGCAACGCCTGATTGAAGAAATGTAAAAGAAAAGGAAAGAAAAGAAAAGAAAGACTTTGGGAACATTATGTTTTGAGTAATATCTCTCCTTCGGTTATACACAGACTCTAATCTATAATAAATCGGCACATTTCGCTAGTGCAGTGTGTCCATAAAAAAAGAGGGAGATGTAATGATATTTGCATGTATTTCGGTACTAAAACTACTTCCGGTTCGTGTCGTCATAAACAGGGCTGACTAACATAGACATAAAATCAACTCCAGCTGAGCAATTCCCATTGTCTTCTAGTCTGTCATACTGCTGTAACATAATTATCTCGGTTCACACTATTGCAATAGGTATATAAATAGACCGATGTGGGCGGCTCAGCTCTGCGGTCCTGCACTTTTTTGCCAGGGCGCAGCAGGTTGATGTCGCTATGGGCACCTTGAGTTCAACCATCGCCCTGAACCGCTCTTCGAGCTAAAAGGTACAATATTGTAGTATTCAAAGACAATTACTTTGTTTACTTGAAAAAACAAAGTTCGTTACACATTACTTTATTGACATTTGCATTTCCACTAAGGGCGAAGTAAGTGAAGAAAGTCGTAGTTTGGAGGTTGTTTTTGACGGCAAACTTTTTTTTGTGGGCAAACAGATTTTGGTTTGTGTAATACACATCAGATCCATAGGCATTGCGGTCCATCTTCCGAGCTAACATCTTTTTGCCGGCGTGTTTGAATGGTCTATCTTTGCACAAGTTTTGTGTAAACTGTTTTATTGATATTGCCATTGCAGTAGCAGACTATAGTCCCACTCCTCTTTGACGGAAGATGGTTTGAAGTATCTTTCTGTAAAGGTTTATGTATTCATATGTATACTAAACTGTAAGTCTTGTAGTTTATTGTTCGGCAGGTTTCAGGTATGAAAAATAAACAAGACAGTTTGATTGATGCAGCGGAGATTCCGCTAGATAGCTATATAAGCAAATAAATACATTATTATATCTTGGCGTATCTTCATCAGTTCATGCGCAGGTTTGATGTACTCATACACTGACAGTTATATTGTTGGCGTGTCTTCATCAGTTCATGCACAGGTTTGATGTACTCATACACCGACAGTTATATCTTGGCGTATCTTCATCAGTTCATGCGCAGGTTTGATGTACTCATACACTGACAGTTATATTGTTGGCGTATCTTCATCAGTTCATGCGCAGGTTTGATGTACTCATACACTGACAGTTATATTGTTGGCGTATCTTCATCAGTTCATGCGCAGGTTTGATGTACTCATACACTGACAGTTACATTGTTGGTGTATCTTCAGGATTCTCTCATACGCTAAACAGGTATTACATTGAGGCACCGCATTCTAGCTAGCAGTGTAAAGAAATAAAATATCACGTTTCATGGTTGAACCCGGTTCGTGGGTGCATATACCATGGTGTGTGTACAGACAGGTTTTCCCATTGATTCAGAGACTATCATTCGGGTTTGCACACAGGATCTAACTGATCCTGGAATTCAGAAACAAAAGAGGCATGTTTAGTGGTAGATGTTCAGAACTGTTATGATGGGAGACAGGTTTGTATGTACAGACACTTGCCATTCTGTTTTATGTCTATCCTATCCTATCCTGTCCTATCCCGTAACTCAAATGTCGTTGGGGCACTACAGATGATCGTTTAACCTGAGTACTACATCTTTCTCTGTTCTCAGCAACCCTCATGGCTTCGTTCAGTGTAAATCCAGTCCATTCTCGAATGTTGTCCTCCCACCTATTTTTCGTTCTCCCTCTTCTTCTGTCTCCTTGCACCGTGCCTTGAAAGATAGTTTTGCAAGGTCTGATGCTCTGGTGACGTGGCCATACCATCGGAGTTTCCGTTTCTTCACCATTGTGAGCATGTCATCATGTTGTCCAATGGCTTTTGTGATAGTCAGTCGGACTCCGTTGTTAGTGATGTGCCGGGTATAGGAAATGCACAGAAGTCTTCTGTTGCTTTGTATTCTTCCTTGTAGATCTGCTGTGAGGGTCCATGTTTCGCAATCATATAGGAAGATGGATGTCTACACGTTAATGTCATATGGTTGGAAACTCAAAGTGTATGTACATAATTGGACGTTGGACAACGCGATGGCATGCTGGCAGTGGTGGGGAGGAGAGACCCCGATGGTGTGGCCACGTCGCCAGAGGGTCAGGCCTTGCAAAGACCATCATGCGGGGCACAGTGCGGGGAGGCAAGAGGGGGCAGGGATGCGGAGAAAGAGGCGGGAGGACGGCATTCGAGAGTGGAATGGTTTGACGCTGAGCGAGGCCATGGGGATTGCTGAGAACAAAAAGAGATGGAGTGCGCTGGTTAAAGATCATCTGTGGTGCCCCAACGACCTTTGAGTTACGGGATAGGATAGGATAGGATGTAGATAAATTCTCCTTTCTCGTTTTTTACAACCAGTTCCCATTGATTTTTTTGGAATTCAGAAACAAAATAACATTAGTCCATCGCATCAGTCTTTCATTATTGTCTGTTCACACATTTAGGTGATACTAGACATTTAAATTTAAGCATGCATTTACAACACATTAGCTATATTTTAAAAATACAGTAAAAATAACGTCGTTGGGACTAGATTGTAATCATTGTTATGATCGGAAATAGGGTTTGTGTTTATACATAAACGCTTATCTCATGATCTCCGTAATACAGAGATACTGCAACCCAGTTTGTTGTATGTTATCAATTGTTCTTATATTACATATTGGCTTACCAGCTCAAGAGCTGCCAAAAGCGCCTGGGCAAGCGCAGAATTGATGGCACTCTCAGTTGAAATAAATAAAAGAAATAATGAATATATAAAGAATACATGGATAGATCTACAAGAAAGGTACACTGGGGAATGATGGACAGAGCATTGCCTGTTGTCGACGAAACACCTGCAGTTGATCATTAAGCTGACATTAACTTGGCTATTGATCCTTTTTGTTTTAATTGAAGCCAGTTGAAATGGCTCAATGGTAGGTGGGGCGCCCCAGTGTGCTTGCGAGCAGCAAGTTTGCCTCTCGTGTGGAGTTCCTCTGGAAAGATTCTAGCCAAGCTAAAGAATGGTAGAATTATAAAAGTGGGCATCCATTGCGACATTGGCAATGTTTTTTCAGAGTGCAATGAAGGAGAAAGGTGGTGCTGGTAGTGGTGGCGTTGTGACAGTGGATCATGACAAATTGTCACAAGAGTAAATACATGTACCTATACGTACTATGTTCTCAGAGCTATTGCAGGCTTTGGCAGACAATAGAACCGAATTGTTTGAACAAACTATGTTTTTGACATACCCGTCATATTGTAGTGCTCAGTTTGATTGTTTGATTTTTTGTTGTGGTACTTTGTTGCTGTTATATTAAAACAATCTATAGTGGCTAGGCCAATTAAAAGAAAAGGGTAGGGAGAAGGAAAATGGGAAAAAGATGTTTTCATACACATGTTGAGAATGTTTAAATCATTCAACTTTGTCATCTTTTGGATTTTAGTTTGTCTGACATTTTGAATCTCTTGCTTTTGAATTGGTATTATGAAAAGGATAACCTGAGTGTTAGTCTCATCATGTTTGGTTTATAGATTTGTTTTCTTCCTTTTTCTCCCTGTGAATGTTTGATCATTTCGGCACTATGAAAAGGATAATCTGAATGTTAGTTTCATCATGTTTGGGTAAAAGTAAAGGGAGATAATCTGCGCTAAACATTTATGTATTATCTAGTCAAAATGGTTCTTTCCCTTTACTTACACAGGGAAAGTTCGGTTGATTGACAGATGTGAAATTAATTTATGACCTAGCTTGCTGATGTGCAGTTGAATAAAAGTTTTTCTTATTCCATGTCTTTGTTATGTCAGCTATATTATTAGTATGCAATGCAGGTGTGTTTCAACAAAGTGTAAATTGTATGCATCGGTTGTGTACCTGTGATAAATGTAGTTTTGTGAGCTTGTTTGTTACTATGTTAGCAATCTCTTTTGACAACGTTTTTGATTGTATTAAATTAACTATTTACTTTTTGCTATTGATATAGGTGCCTGTTCAGTCTAAATGTTTATGTAATATGATAAAACTATATATATTAAAATGCTAACAGCGCAAAGACAAAGATTTCCTTTTTTTAAATTTTTTTAATGGGATTTTGTCTGAAAAAAAAAAAGAGAGGGATGTCTGTGGGGTGGGATAATGACAATAACCCCCCTCCCCCCCTTTTTTTAAAAAAAAAAACTTGTGGCACAACTTTCTCAAAGAATGCTTGAAAACTATTCAATGCTACTATTGTCTGAGATGACTGCCTGTGTGTGTTTTGTTTTGACTTTTGACTGACTAACTAAAGAATATGTGATGACACTTAGTGGAATGTTTTTCCCTATTGGAGTAATAGAGTGATTTGCTCTTGTGAAATGGCGAAGATCAGTGTATAGATACATAATTCACAAACTGCTTCTACATTTTATTTTGATGCTTTAAATCGCATTGCTTCGATTGTGCCCTAATCAATAGAATTATAGGTCATTATAATTTAAGTATGCATACATGTGACTTTGCATTACACACTGCCTGCAATGTCGGCTATACAACTCTAATTATGTTTTGATACAGCTGAAGCCAGGTTTTTCCTTTTTGGTTGTCACATACATCCATTTGCTGCTGATATATTGATTGAGCTATTTATATTTTCTGGTTTTGTCTGGTTTGTGTGTAATATTAAGAAACTGTGTATATTTTTTTAATTTTATTTATTTTATTTTCAAATATATTTTGCTGTTTGTTGTTTTATATTTTTCCAACATGTGTACATCATCACTAACTAATATGAACTGCCAAGGTTTGGGCGATATGAAAAAACGCAGGGATGTATTTCATTAATTAAGAAGTAAGAACTATTCTATATATTTGTTACAAGATACACATTTTGATACTAAGCTAGAAAACTATGTTGAATCTGAATGGGGATATAAATGGTATTTTGCTTCTTATAGCTCAAGTTCACGTGGAGTTGCTGTTCTTTTTAATAACAATTTTGAATTTTTTGTAACGCATGTTTGTAGGGATCCCGGGGGCAATGTTCTTTGTATTTCTGCCAAAATGTTGGGAAAAGAATTGGTTATTGTAAATGTCTACGGTCCAAACAAGGATGATCCACAATTTTATTCTGAACTTGAAAATTGTTTACAGAGAATGGGATGTGAGAATATTATAATGTGCGGAGATTGGAATTTAGTTATGAATTTCTGTTTGGATTACTGCAAGTATAAACATAACAATAATACAAAAGCACAAGAACAGGTGGAATCTATGATGTCAAATCTCGATCTAGTTGATATATGGCGTGAAATTAATCCTGAATTACGTAGATTTACCTGGCGTAGAAATAGACCCTTCCAACAAAGTATATTAGACTTCTTTCTAATTTCGGACACTTTCTCTAGTCTTGTAATAGATGCAAATATTCTCCCAGTCTACCGTACGGATCACTCTTTGGTTACCTTATCGTTAACGACTGGGCAGGAAGAAAAACACTTTACGTTTTGGAAATTTAATTCCTCGTTATTAAAAGATAAGACTTTCTTAGACGAGGTAAATGAATTAATTAAAGAAGTTACAGGAGACTATGCAGCTTTGCCGTACGATAGGACTAACATTATAAACATACCATCTAGTGAACTACAGTTTACTACCTCTGACCAACTCTTTTTAGACACTCTTTTAATGAAAATTAGAGCCAAGACTATTAATTTTGCAAGCAGAAAAAAGAAAGTAAATCAGAAAAAAGAGAGGGATTTAGAAAATATAATATTAACTTTTGAAAAAAGAGACAATCTAACTGATAATGAAAGGGTTGAAGTAGTAAACCTCAAAAAGGAATTAGTGTCAATAAGAGAAAAAAGAATGGAAGGGGTTTTGTTGAGATCTAGAGCTAGGTGGATTGCAGATGGTGAAAAAGTAACGAAATATTTCTGTGCTCTTGAAAAACGAAATTATGTAAGCAAACAAATAAGAAAAATTACAAAACACAATGGTGATATTTTAAATGATACGAATGATATTTCTAATGAAGTGAATTCTTTGTACTCCAAACTTTATTATAAAAAAGCAGTTGATTTATTCGACAAACATATTTTAGGTAGTGACATTCCATCTTTAACTATAACCGAGAAGGAATCTTTGGAGGGAGAAATTACTTTTGAGGAAGCAAGTAGAGCTTTAAAGAATATGGCAAACAACAAAAGCCATGGAAGTGACGGATTAACAGTAGAATTGTTTTAAGTATTTTGGAAATCGTTAGGTATGTATATAGTTAGGTCTTTAAATGAGGGATTTATAAAGGGAGAATTATCAATAACACAGAAGGAAGGGGTAATCATATGCATTCCAAAGGGTGACAAACCAAGAGATCTGATTAAAAACTGGCGTCCAATATCCTTATTAAATATAACTTATAAAATAGGATCCGCTTGCATAACTAATAGATTAAAACTTGTGCTGCCTTCATTAATTAACGAAGATCAAACAGGTTTTATGAAAAATAGATATCTTGGTGACAATGTTCGATTCATTTATGAAATGCCTATATTGCTAAATACTAACATCATAGGAAGCCCTAGTGACCACCCAGCAGAAAGCGTCCAACACTCCCAAGCTGATCCAACAGACCCCATACACAAACAAGGAGTCTTGTCCAGGAAGAGTTTTCAAGAAAAAAGGTAGGTCATTGATCTAGCGAAGAAGAAGATAGTATAGCAGAGTGATAGGACAGAGCAGGAATGGGAAAGAGTATATGAGGAAGATAGCAACAGTGGGAATTTAAAGCACTAAATTTCCATAAAGTGGGGATACTATTTATACTGAAACCCCCGGCACTCCAACGGGGGTACTGTTGCCGCAGTGAATCTGTCATGCCTACAAAGGCAAGACAGGTTTTCAACTGGGGCTTTCACTGTTCCCTTTATAGGTTAGAACAATCTACAGTGGCAAGATTGCTCATTACCCCAAGGGGAGTCGGTGGACATGTAGGCCGTGTTTTGAGTGGTGTATGGTTAGTCCCTCACACCTTGGGGAGGCCGGGCGTTAACCCCGGTAAGTATGTGAGTGTATAGAAGGTAGACGAGAGGCAAGTAGAAGTAGGGAGAAGGCGAGGCAATTGGTCAAGCACAGTAAGGTGTGGTTCGGGTCGTATAAGGTAAAGGTTAGGGGGGACCAAGCCCAACTAAAAGAATTGTCCCCTATACGCTTATGTGTCCGGGGACGTTAATCTATTTAACTAACTAACTAACCCAGCCCTGTGAAGTTTAAAATTCAACATGTATTCCAATAACGCTCTAATTGGTACTACACTTATTGAACAAATCGCTTATTTTATCTTACATACTAACATAAAAAAACATTTTTTGATTAAGTACATAAGTATGTGTTTATGTTTATGCATGTGTGTTTGTGTGTATGTTTATGCATATATATGTTTGTGAAAGTCTAATATCATTTTATTAATGAAAAGACTTTAAATAAAAAAATCTGAATCTGAAATGGACAGGTAAATCAGGGTATGCGACCGAGATTCAATAAGTCCATTAGTATTCGATAGGAGGTGGTTTGCGATAAAACAGGTGACAATGGTGTACATATGAAGCGCCATTTGTAAATTAAATGGTTATTGTCATTATATCTATAGAACATACATTTTACCTGTATAAAAGATATGGTATAATTATAAAATGAATTATATACCTACAAAATACATTCTATAGAAATACAACACTTTTTATAGCTATAAAGCAACATTTTTATACCTACATATTACATTTTACGATATACAAGAGATCATACATGGATCGTCACGCCGTTTGTAAATATTAAACACAAAAAAACTATTTTATTTATAAACAAAACATTTTATAAATAACCAATTCATTTTATCTATAAACAAAACATTTTATAAGTAACCAATTCATTTTACCTATAAACAAGTCATTGTATCTATAAACAAGTCATTTTATAGCAAAAACGATCTATAAAACTTCCTTTTACCTGTAAACACTTCATTTTATAGCAACAACGAGCACTTATATCTATAGAATACATTTTATAACACGTACAATAAATTGTACCTGTAGAATGCATTCACACCAATTATTTTCCAGTCGGCGCCTTACAATAATTTTATACTACCTTTCTCATTGTATAACTGCTTCTCTCCCTTCAATTATTTTTATTTTGTAACGTTCTAAGCGACCCCCCCCCCCCCCCCCTTCCCAATGCACGTATGCGCTGGGCTCTCGCCTTTTCATGTGGAAATGACGTTGCATAAGCTAAATTTAGATAGCTACGGCGCGTGTAGGGAATTCCCGCTAGGCCTATATCGACTTCCCGCGCTTACGGCATACTTGATGTCAACAATCTCCAAGGTAACAGTTACGATGGAAGCTGGTTTGCCTTCGTGCTTATATCGATAGTTTTTCAAGACGACCAAAAAATAATTGGAACAGTCGAGACTGACAATGATGCCGCTATGTTTTATCAGCATTTCACTAGTATGGTCCTCGCCAATTTATATAGTACACTAGTATGATCCTTGCCATTTTTTGTAGTAGACTTTATGGTCTTTACCATGTTGAGTCGCTTAGAAGTTTACAAGTAGTCTACACGAGGATGGAGTTGCTTCCCTGGGATCAACAATGCGAAAGTCAGTATAAAATTAATGTCATGCGCTGAACGTAAAATAATGCTCTGAATGCATTCTACAGGTAAAATGCATTGTATATATTATAACATTTATTGTATAGATATAAAAGCTCTTTATTGTTATAAAATGAATTGTTTACCTATAAAATGAATTGTTTGTGTATAAAATGTAGTGTTTAGAGATAAAATGAAGTGTTTAGAGATAAAATAGTTTTTCGGAATAATATTTACAAACGGCGTGATGATCGCGTATGATTTCTCTTGTATATTGTAAAATGTAGTCTGTAGTTATAATTTTTTGTTTTTAGCTATAAAAAGTTTTGTATTGCTATTGAATGTATTTTATAGACATAGAATTCATTTTATAAGTATACAATATCTTTTATACAGGTAAAATGTATGTTCTATAGATATAATGATAATAATGATTTAATTTACAAATGGCGCCTCATATGTACAAGCATTGTGAGTTGAATCAATGTAGGTAGTAAATGTTTTAGTTCGTCCGCCTTGTCGGCGGTTCAGGCTTCGTTTGAAGTCTGGGTCGAGTTCACAGTCAATGTTCGGTATGCAATTGTAGAGAATTGTCAATTCGTACAAGATAAATTGTTCATTTTTCATAGCATCCACCCTGATGCTATTTTGATATAATATCATATGGTTAGGTATGTTGGTTGTTGGTTAGTTGTGTTTATCCTGAGAGAATTTGTGTATGTCTTTCAGTTAGTGTAGTTGCTTTCAGTGAGCGTTAGGCATAATGTGCGCAGACCAAGTCGTGAATGCCCGCCAACTGATTGATTGATTGGGTAAATTAACGTCCCCGGGCACATAAAGCGTATAGAGGCGGGCCCGCTTTTTAATCGGGACGCCGTCTAGCTCTCTCTCTCTCTCCTTTGCCGCGTCAGTGCTACCGTGTTGTTAATTGAGTCCCAGGTCTTTGGGCCCAGTGACAAAGTATTGATAATGAAATTGGTTATGGTGGTGGTAGTGATAAGGGACGCCGTTGTTGGTACCCCCCTCCCTCCCCTGCCCCCCCCCCCCCCCCCCCCCCCCCCCGATCAGGACCCTTGGCGTGGAGGTGTTCAAGTCCCGACGTATAGGTTTTGAAACGGATCCCAAACCGTTATGTGTGCATAGTGGTTGGACAAGACGGGATAACCCGTCGGTGGAATGGTGTAGGGCAAGTTGGTTGGTCAACTCAGATATTGAGTCGTAGGACCCTGTGTAGGGTATGAGTGTAAGTGGGTGTTAGCCCCATTGTACCCACAGGTAATATAGGGGAAAAAAACCTTCGTAAAGGGTATTGGTAATGTGTTCAATGAGCCAGGTGTAGTCTTGATTGGTGGACCAAGTAGGGGGTATCCTCCGCGAACACCATGGGGTTCACTACATCCGGGTCGGGACCCGAGGGTCGATCAAAGGACTTGTTTATCGCCCATGGAGCCGGGTAGGAATGAGGGTGATGGTTGGTGTACCGCTATGGTGAAAATGGCGAAGGTCCAAGAGGACCCAAGATGCAAGGCCACTGTCGGCCCGCAGTGGGATTCACTACATCCGGGTCGGAACTCGAGGGTCGATCAACGGAAGTGTTTATCTCCCACCCGACCTAGGTGGTATTTGGTGGTCGGGAAAGGTTGGTTGGTTGCATCTTGTTGGGTGAGTGGTAACGGACCTCCATACCTGTCCGTGCGTGGTGGAGGCTCAGTGATAACTCCATTGGAGGTAATGGTGGTGGCTCTTCGGGCATATTCCTAGGTTCTGCCCTGGTGTACTGGTGGTGGTGGTTTTAGTAGGTAAGTAGCCCAACCGTTGTTTGTATAGTGGTAGTGGCGGTGGACTCCGGTGGTTGTTGTTTTGTTAAAGACCTGAACCTCTCCAAGAGGAGATATGTGGTGGTGCGAGCCATCCAAGAGCCAGCAGGACTGTCCAACAGAGTGGTGTGGATACTTGGTGACCCTGACGGGCCCCTTTGAGTTAGGTTTTGTTTTGAAAAAAATATATTAAACATGAGCATCGTATTTCCCAAACTGCGGATCGTGCAATGTCCCGCTGGGCAGGTGGAATAACCGGTAGCCTCTTGTAAATAGTAACCGGGGTGTATCGGGGCGGGTGGTAACCAGCCACCCTGTTCAACCGTACCTAGGGATGATCCAACCCCTATTACTTTGGTATGTGGTCATAGGTGCGTGGTCTATGGTGCGGTTGTCATTTGGCAGATGGTGGTTGTAAGGTTATAAAACCAACATAGCATGCTTCCCATGCCTGGTGGTGTGTGGTGGGGATAGCACCGGCCGCCCCAATGAAGATGCCGAGGAAATAGTACCAACTGGTTAAGTGGTAATAACCTACTTCCAACCCGGGAGGTAGGCAAGCCCGCCACCCAGGCGGAGGTATTGTGAAAACCAGTAATAGGTGTGGGTTAAGGTGTGGTGGGTTCACTCCTGTGAGGTGGTGGTGGTAATGTTTGGCCAGGTAGTGAACTGGTGTTTGTTTTCTTCCCCCCGGAAGAATGGTGGTAAGGTAAGGATCATATTCGGTAACGAGAGAGTTGTGTGGTAAGTAAGGTGCCCCGGGGAAATAGTGGTCTGGATCTCCCTTCCAGGGGTTCGCACCGCAAAAGTGTTTGGTAAGTTTGTTTGGTGGAAAAACTCCAGTGGTGGTGGGTGATTATAAAGTCGTTAGTGCTATCGGGCTTGTGGAGGGTAATCCATTGTTCGGAGTGTGGTAAAAGGACGTTACAACTCAACTCAATGTCAGAAGTGATTGTTAGTTCATCTTAAAAGGGGTACGTTGTGACGGTGGGTCTATTGTTACTGGGCTGTGCACAATGGAATGCTATTACTCACTCATCTATCTCCTGCGTGGATCGGCTAGTGTAATCACCCTGTGACTAACCTTAATGCATTTATATGTTTAGCCCGGTCTGTGTGCGGATAGGGTTATAGATGTCACAAACAGTATTTTTTTTTTAATTCACTTATAGGCTACATGACTGCAAGCGCATGCACACGCAGACGCAAACACAGCAATACAAGTTTAACACGTTTGGCTATTTGGGTAGATGGAAAAGATAGATGAGCGTGTAGTGTGCCTATGTAGTGGGTACTGCATTACGCCAGCTAGTTTTGTGTTAAGCCACAATCAAGTGCATTTTCACTTTTTTGCAATGAGCTGTGTATCGGCGTGTTATTATAGCGGGTGGCATTCGAACATTGACCACTGAAGGGAACAGAGGGTTTGTTTGTCTGTTGTTGTTCGGGTAGCTTTTCTCTCTAGGAAAGAGAGTCGCGCCTGTGTGACTGACATTGCAGCCTGTCCAGGGCTGGAGGAGTCCGCGTACGATTCCTTGGATTCTTGTCGTTATTTGTTGTGTGTTGACCGCTTCCCACACTAAATATCCAATTTATCGGTTGTGTGTCGTTGCGTTCGTGAGCGCGGTGGTGCTGGGTGGTGTTGGGTGAAGATGGACTGTAGTGTAGGGTATTTGTGCATTGGAATACATGTTATAAAATCGAAAATAAAGGATAAAATGTACTTAAGGCCTGTGTTGATATTGACTACATTATTTCTCCCTGTATTTTTGTTTCTTTTTCTTTTGAAATTTTACTTAGCATAACGTTTGCGGCCTTAGAATATTGTATTATTAGAGTACGTACGCTCTATAGCATGGTCGAATAGGCCTATTTTAAACTGTTGAGTTGAATGGTGGGGTTTCATGGATTGCCTCCTTTCTATGCAAATATAATATGTCACCTCTTGACTGCATGTCCCTAGCAGTTTGCAAACAACAAAGTTTTGTGCAAAGAAACACGGCGCTGTTTTGTGATGTTTCAAATCCTTCTTTGTTCCTTCAGTCTTTCTCTGCCTTCTTCTGCTTTATTATTGTTCTTCTTTCGTTCCTAACCCAACGCACAAAAACAAATCACAATTTTACCCTAGAACAAGTTGCACAGGGTCTGCAATTTAAAAAAAATCAACCTTCTTTTTTTTTGTCTGCATATCCACACATCAAACGATTGATTTGTTACGATATGTTTGCCTCTTCAAAGCACATTCATTCAAGCTCTCGCCGTGAATTCTACAAAAGTACCATCGTCTATGCAGCCATTAAAAATAATAAGAAACACATGTGTGCATGATAAGCTAAAGGAATGCTAATTACGATTTTTTTTTTAAAGGCAAAAATGATATGATGCAAATGTTTGAGCTAAGCTCTTCTTTATACTGACAAAACACAAGATAAGCTTACTACAAAACAATACTTCCCAACAGAACTTCAAGAAAGAAAGAAAAAGATAGAAAGAAGAATAAGAAGTAATAGCATTAATAATAGGCGAATGGTATCAAAATATTCACAGTTTTGGAAGTTTGAAAATAAGAGTTTAAGATTAACAGATTTATTTTTAATAATTTGAAATGAATGGAGCAATTACTCTTAAAACAAGTAGGCGGAAAAACAGGGGCATGAATAGAGAATATCAGCTTATAAGTCCTATTTTATCCTATCCCGTAACTCGAAAGTCGTTGGGGCACCACAGATGATCGTTTAAACAGCGTACTTCATCTTTCTCTGTCCTCAACCATAAGGTTGACACAAAAGAATTAGGATTTGAATTTATATTTCATATTAATCCACATTGCTCTGTGGGTTCGGGCAAATAGAATAGACCCAACGTTTCCCGGCGTGTCGTAAGAGGCGACTAACAGGGGTGATGTTAGCACGGCATCACTGGGCGAAAGTCTTCTACACAGAAGTCACCGGCCAGGGCGGAGGAACCTCACGTTACTACAGGTTCAACGACCACGTGCTCAGGGCCAAGGCGAGCCACACTGTATTCGTGGATTTCGGCTGTGGCCAACAGCCTGGAGAGGATTGGGCCCTGCCAGGTCTTTTTTGCCCAAGACACACTACATGATGACACAATCCACTAATTCCATACCGGATCGGTCGTCGCCCGGGCCGTCACCCGGCACAAGGACCGCGCCTTCCGTTGGCCACCAGGACGGAGGTGTTAAGTATGCTACTGATGGACAATATAGCAAGATCCGCACGAGAAACAACATCGTCATAGGAACCTGGAACGTCAGGACCCTAACTGCGGAAGGAAAATTAGAAGAACTGGCCCACGAGCTGGACCACTATCGATGGAACGTTCTAGGTATCAGCGAACTGCGCTGGAAAGGCCTAGGTGAAACAACGACTGACAAAGGCCACAAGCTCTATTTCAGCGGTAGAGATGACAGGCACGAACACGGCGTTGGATTCTTGGTCCACAAGAACATTCTAGCCACTGTCATGGGTTGCCGCCCAGTCTCCAGTAGACTCATTACCATCCGTCTGAGAGCAACCCCTTTCAACATTACCATCATCCAGGCCTATGCCCCAACATCAGACTATGAAGACAGCGAAGTGGAGGATTTTTATGAAAATATACAGGCGGTCCTTGACCAAGTGCCGAAGAAGGACATAGTCATAGTGCAAGGCGACTGGAATGCCAAGGTTGGCCAAGATGCGCACCGCAACTGGGGAGACACATGCGGACCCCACTGCAACAACGAGACAAATGACAGGGGTCTGAGGCTATTGGAGTTTGCCAGATACAACAATCTGGTACTGGCAAACACGCTTGGTCTCCACAAAAAATCCAGACGATGGACATGGCACAGTCCCGGCGGGGAACATCACAACCAGATCGACTACATCATGGTCAAGAAACGCTTCAGATCAAGCATCAACATTGGCAGGACACGCACTTTTCCAGGAGCAGACATTGGAAGTGACCACGATCTCGTGATGATGTCTTTCCGGCTCCATTTGAAGAGAGTAAATACAGCAAAGTGCACTAGGCTGAAGTTCGACCTGGACAAACTGCAAGACCCGGAGGTGGCAAAAATATTTCAGGCCACAATTGGAGGGAAATTTGCACCACTGCTTATTTTTGGGGCAGGCGAAGTAGATGTCAACACCATGACCAATACCTTCAACTCAGCTGTAACAGATGCCGCCACTGAGATCCTTGGCAAGCACCGACCAAAGAAGAAGCCGTGGATCACACCTGAACTTTTGGATCTGTGTGACAAACGAAGAGAGTTAAAAAAGAAAAAGAACACCTCACAGGGAGCTGATGTCTACCGAAAAATCAACAATGACATCCGAAAAGGCATGCGCACAGCAAAGGAGAACTGGATAGAAGATCAATGCCAGGAAATAGAGAACAATCTGAACAAGAACAACAGCAAGAAGGCCTACCAGACTGTGAAGCGGCTGACAAGTGTTAAACAGCCCAAAGTCTCCACTATCCAAAGCAAGTCTGGCATTTGCCTTACAGAAGAACAAGAAGTCTTGGACAGATGGACAGAGTACTGCTCTGACCTTTACAACCATACACCAAATGGAGACCCATCAGTTCTAGCATGTCCCGAGAGCAGAGAAGAAGAAGAAATCCTCCCAATTCTCCGGGAAGAAGTTGAGGCAGCAGTGCAATCGCTGAAGAAAGGGAAGTCAGCGGGAGTGGACAACATACCAGCGGAACTGCTACAAGCAGGAGGAGAAGCGATGACTGATGCTCTCACCACTATCTGTAACAAGATCTGGCAGAATGGGGAATGGCCTACACCATGGACCCAGTCGCTTGTCATCACTCTTCCTAAAAAAGGTAACCTTCAGGAGTGTGAAAATTACCGCACCATCAGCCTCATCAGCCATCCCAGCAAGGTCCTCCTGAAAATAATACTCAACAGGTTGAAACCACAAGCTGAACAAATCATAGCTGAAGAACAAGCAGGATTCATGGCAGGGCGAAGTACCACTGAACAGATTTTCAACCTCAGAATAATCTGTGAGAAATACCTACAGCACCAACAACATCTATATCATGTGTTCATAGACTTCAAGAAGGCATTTGACCGAGTCTGGCATGCAGCTCTATGGGCAACCATGAAAGTGTACAACATCAGCCCTAAAATCATAGAAGTCATCAAAAGCCTGTATGACAAGGCTACCAGTGCAGTCCTCCATAACAGCGTCATCGGGAACTGGTTCAGAACAACAATCGGTGTGCGTCAAGGATGCCTACTCTCTCCAACACTCTTCAACATCTTCCTAGAGCGCATCATGTCAGATGCTCTTGCAGATCACGAAGGCACAGTCAGCATAGGGGGCAGAGCAATCTCCAATCTTCGTTTTGCGGATGATATTGATGGATTGGCTGGAGAGGAACAAGAACTTGAACAGCTTGTACAGAGGCTTGACACCACCTCCAGAGCTTATGGAATGGAAATAAGTGCAGAGAAGACCAAAATGATGACCAACAACACCAATGGCATCAACACGGACATCAAAGTACAAGGCCAATCCCTCAACACAGTGCACAGCTTCAAATATTTAGGAGCCATTGTGTCAGACAATGGGTCTCGACAGGAAGTCCTCTCCAGGATCGCACAAACAACTGCTGCCCTGACAAGGTTGAAGCCCATTTGGAAAGACAGAACCATCAGTCTACATTCCAAAGTAAGACTGCTGCGATCTCTGGTCATCTCCATCTTCCTATATGCTTGCGAAGCATGGACCCTCACAGCAGATCTCCAACGAAGAATACAAAGCATGGAGATGAGGTGCTACAGAAGACTTCTGTGCATTTCCTATACCCAACACATCACCAACGTTGAAGTCCGACAGACCATCACACAAGCCATTGGACAACACGATGACCTGCTCACAGTGGTGAAGAAACGGAAACTCCGATGGTATGGCCACGTCACCAGATCATCAGGCCTTGCAAAGACCATTCTGCAAGGCACAGTGCAAGGAGGTAGAAGAAGGGGGAGACCGAAAAAGAGGTGGGAGGACAACATTCGAGAATGGACTGGTTTGACACTGAGCGAAGCCATGAGGGCTGCTGAGGACAGAGAAAGATGGAGTATGCTGGTTAAGCGATCATCTGTGGTGCCCCTACGACCTTCGGGTTATGGGACAGGATAGGATAGGATAGGATTAATCCACAGGTGAACAAACGTGTGCGTGTTTGTGTGTGTGCGTGTGTGAGTGAATGAGTGTATGTGTGAGTGCGTGGGTGCGTGAGTGTTCAATAACCTTTTGATAATGTCGATTAAGCAATGTAAAGTGTGTAAAAACGCCAATGGTGTTGTAGGAGAAAGTCTGTTACAATATATTGTGGCACTAAAGATGTGTGGTAGTGTATTGTATTGTATATTATTTTGTACAGGGGAAAACATCCAACGACAATATAATTATACAGATACAGATCTTTATGTGTCCTCCAGAACTACAGGTCTTTATGTGTCCTCCAGCATTACAGGTCTTTATGTGTCCTCCAGCATTACAGGTATTTATGTGTCCTCCAGCATTACAGGTCATGTGTCCTCCAGCATTACAGGTCTTTATGTGTCCTCCAACATTACAGGTCATGTGTCCTCCAGAATTACAGGTCTTTATGTGTCCTCCAACATTACAGGTCATGTGTCCTCCAGCATTACAGGTCTTTATGTGTCCTCCAGAATTACAGGTCTTTATGTGTCCTCCAGCATTACAGGTCTTTATGTGTCCTCCAGCATTACAGGTCTTTATGTGTCCTCCAGCATTACAGGTCTTTATGTGTCCTCCAGAATTATAGGTCTTTATGTGTCCTCCAGAATTACAGGTCTTTATGTGTCCTCCAGCATTACAGGTCTTTATGTGTCCTCCAGCATTACAGGGGAAATTATGAGCAGCATCTGTCACTTAAACATAATTGATGAAAAACACCAATACAATAAAACTCGTTACCGGGGTAAACAAGCAATAGCCACTAATGCAAAGTCAATTCTGTTTGTAGAATTACAAACACTGATTAATTTTAGAGACTACTTCAATTATTATTATTATTATTATTATTATTATTATTATTATTATTATTATTATTATTGTTGTTGTTGTTGTTAATATTATTCATTATTATTAGTTCATTATTGTGTGAACCAGTTTAATGGTATTGGACATTAAGGTCACGAGGTATGTGGGTATTAATGTCATTATTGTGGCATTGGACCTCAAAGCACGGATCAACAAAATGGAAGTTAAATGATGCTTGTGGACAGTTAGATACATACGACGTTATTCCTCTTGCAGTTGTTTTTCTTTTTTCTTTTTTTTTTGCTGTGGTCCTGATTCGGCTCTTGGCATTCCGCTGGGCCCTTTAAACATTGAATATCTATCTAATTTTCCTTTTTGGTTTACAGTTTCACAGAAGGTGTAGGAAATAAGTGGCTTCTTAAAGAGTTGATTGTGTTAGAATTCTTTAAAAACAAACAAACAAACCAACAAACAAACTGCAGTGCTTTCCGTGAAAGCCGCTTCCATCGTTTCCAACAATTTTCTCCGCCATCCATAACATAACGAAAGTTTCCAACACGTCCCTTCCAAATAAAAAGATGAATTTAATCTTTTTTGTGTTATTTGTAAAACGATGGACGATTTTAATCATGTTCCAATGTAAAAGCATTGTAATGGCAGTTTTCATGCACATTGGTTGATCTCTCCATGATTTATTAATAAGTAAATTAATGGTTAATTATTGGAACACTTATTCCTGCGAGTGTTCTAGTCTACAATCGTGATTTGATTTGTCATGCTTACATATATTACGCTGTACGTTCTGTACAGTTTTCAGGCTGTTTCGGCGATGCCTCGAGTTGTTGTGACATATACGTATTTATATAGTTTGAGTTACCATAAGATTTTGTTTTTTCCTCCATGTTTCACTTTTCTGTATTCTTAGGCTAGAAACGAAACGGAAAGCAGAATAGACTAGAAAGGCAATGCCCATATGATTCACATGCTCCTTAAAGAACTCGCAGTGTTTAACATGAAAATGAGTGCCCAGAAAAAAAAATTGAAACGGTGGCATTCAAAGTAAACCGACTTTGATCTTTCTGTGCTCTTGACCTTGAGATGATCTTGACCCCAAGATACAAGACAAGATACAAGAAAACCTTATTATCTCACGCTGAGAAATTAAGACCTGTTTTGCAGGCAGTGAAATCAATCAATAAAAAGAAAACATAATACCTGTGCCTTACACATTCTTACTGGACATCTATATATAATTTTCCTTCTCGCATATATTAATGTACAGATAACAGGTTAAAAAGTTAATTACATTAAAAGAAAAGAACATTCATACTGTATTTTTAAATGTATATATCATACAAGTCAATTCTAATCACAGAGATAACTACACAAGCAAAGACTTATATTTTACAAACCTACATAACAGCTGTCATTGCACAAAATAGCACCACAAGTGATTAAATGATTAAAAGAAATAGTATAAATAAAGGCACTCTCTTTTTCTTACACACACTTTCACACCTACACCTCCACACACACCGTCACAGATTATTTATACTTATTCAGAAGTTCGATCGACTTTGGTACAAAGCTGCATCTGGTTCTAACAGTGGAAAATTTAGGCACTCGAAAACGCGAGCAGATTGCAAAAGTGTATAATGCTTTGCAAGGATTTGTGTGGTGTCTCTCGCAATCTCTGTAGCCTTTCGCATTGCACGGCATTAATACAACTCAGTCAGACTCTTCTGTTTTTCTCCAATCACTTTCCAGAACACTTTCATCACTCTGTCAAGCACATTCTTGTTCTTCACATTTAGACCTCCATACCAGCAGAAAAAGCCAAATGTTAAAACAGATTCAATAAAACATATGTAAAATGTACACAAAACAAGCTGACTGACGCCTAAGGAACGGAGTTTCTGTAGGCAGTATAATCTTGACTGACATTTCTTGGGGATTACAGCAGTATTTGAATAACAAGTTAAGTTGTTATCCAGTACAGTTCCCAGTTGACTGGAGGATTGAGAGAAGGAGTTTCTGTAGGCAGTATAATCTTGACTGACATTTCTTGGGGATTACAGCAGTATTTGAATAACAAGTTAAGTTGTTATCCAGTACAGTTCCACGGTATTTATACTCACTCACACGCTCAACTTTCACACCGAATGACAGCTGGTCCTCTAGGGAAATCTATACGCATTTCTTTAGTCTTTTTGACATTTAGGTCCAAGTAAATCACTTTGCACCAGGTGGTGAAACGAACAACTTCATGAAATTACAGTCGCTTATCATCAATCTTCCCAAAAAGGGTAACCTTCAGGAATGTGAAAATTACCATATCATCAGCCTCATCAGCCCTCCCAGCAAGGTTCTCCTGAAAATAATACTCAACAGATTGAAACCACAAGGTGAACAAATCATAGCTGAAGAACAAGCAGGATTCAGGGCAGGGCGAAGTGCCACTGAACAGATTTTCAACCTCAGAATATTCTGCGAGAAATACCTACAGCACCAACAACATCTATATCATGTTTTTGTAGACTTCAAGAAAGCGTTTGACCGAGTCTGGCATGCAGCTCCGATGGCAACCATGAGAGTGTACAACATTAGCCCTAAAATTATTGAAGTTATCATTGTCACAGAAAGAAGTTCTATATTACCTGAATATGTTGTCTTTGTATCCTGGATGAAAAACACTAATTTTATAAATAAGCGTCATTGATAATTATTATTAGGCTTAGAGTAGGCTACAAATGGATTATGGATTTTCGTGTTCGTGCTGTTCTATGTTCTATGTTTGTTTGTCTGTATGTACGTAGTGGATCTGTGTAGTCACGTGACGTGTGTTGTACTCACACAGTAGTTCTTGAAAGAAAATAATTATAATGAATTGGACTATAGCTGTCGAAGCAGGTGATCGTGTGTCTGCAGTTGGTGTGTAGCTGAGGAGGAGCTACATCTTGAGAATACAGCTGAGAAGAAATGGAGCTGTTAGGTATTGAGAAGAAATGAAGCTGTGAGGTGTTGAGAAGGAATGGAGCGATGAGGAATTGAGTAAGGTAGAGGAGGAGCAGACGAAGAAAACGACAGTTGAAAAGAGAAATAGATGAAGGTGAAAGAAGAAGATGAGATAAGACAGCTAGAGAGTTAGAAGGCGGCGGTGAGGATTGAGAGAAGGAGAGAACTGGAGAGTGGATTGACGATTTGAGAGAGCACAGGCGATGAGAGCTACAAGAAAGAGAGCTAAGTACTTTATCATGTGACCCACTTGTCTGTCCTGTTCGTGTTACCTGTATTGTTGTGGTTGTACAGTTTGTGATGAGGATTATCATTGGTTAAGTGGGAGACCATTAAACCTGAACGGATTTACGGACTTTGTTTATTTCCTAAGTTAAGTGTATAAATGTTAATCGGACTGGACTCGGGTATGTAAACTGTAAGTTGCGCGAGAGAACGAGGGGTATTGTCTTTCTTGTCTGACAACTTTATAGTGTAGTGTTTTGTTTATATAGTGTTTGTTTATCTCTTTCTATATTTACTTCTTTACATCTTTATAATCAAAAGCCTGTATGACAAGGCTACCAGTGCAGTCCTCCACAACAGCGCCATCGGAAACTGGTTCAGAACAACAATCGGTGTGCGTCATGGATACCTACTCTCTCCAACACTCTTTAACATCTTCCTAGAGCGCATCATGTCAGGACATTCAGCATAGGGGGTAACGTAACCTCCAACCTCCGTTTTGCGGATGACATTGATGGATTGGCTGGTTGGGAACAAGAACTTGAACAGCTGGTACAGAGGCGTTACACCACCTTCAGAGCCTTTGGAATGGAAATAGGTGCAGGGAAGACCAAAATGAGGACCAACAACACCAATGGCATCAACACGGACATCAAAGTCCAAGGCCAATCCCTCAACACAGTGCATAGCTTCAAATATTTAGGAGCCATTATACCAAACAATGGGTCCCGACAAGAAGCTCTCTCCAGGATCGCACAAACAATTGTTGCCCTGACAAGGTTGAAGCCCATTTGGAAAGACAGGACCATCAGTCTACATTCCAAGGTAAAGCTGCTACGCTTTCTTGTCATCTCCATCTTCCTATACGCTTGCGAAACATGGACCCTCACAGCAGAGCTACAACGAAGAATACAAAGTATGGAGATGAGATGCTACAGAAGACTTTTTGGCATTTCCTATACCCAGCACATCACCAACGACGAAGTCCGCCAGACCATCACACAAGCCATTGGACAACATAATGACTCGCTCACAGTGGTGAAGAGACGGAAACTCCGATTGTATGGCTACGTCACCAGATAATCAGGCCTTGCAAAGACCATCCAGCAAGGCACAGTGCAAGGAGGCAGAAGAAGAGGGAGACAGAAAAGGAGGTGGGAGGACATTATTCGAGAATTGACTGGTTTGACACTGAGCGAACCCATTAAGGTTGATGAGGACGGAGAAAGATGGAGTACGCTGGTTAAACAATAATCTGTGCTGCCCCAACAACCTTCGAGTTATGGGACAGTATAGGATATAATAAGATAGGATAGAAAGATACATTCACACCGCTACTCACACGCATGAGAGCATGCAATCGTCAAAGTTACTTGTCCAGATTGAAAGTTTAGTTTAATTTAGGATTTCTCATTGTGTTCTTTTCAATATTTTTTTTAGGAAATGGTCAAAAGTTTGAGTGTTTTACTGGAGACAAAAGAACAAGATTAAAATACGGATGTATGACATGTTTAAGCTTTGTACAAAACATACGACATATACAAGTATACATAAAATAAAGTTGACACAATTTTCCTTAAAAAAATCATATGTAGACCTGTAATATACAATAGGCACATATACGTAGATGAACATAGACCTACTAACAGTAGCATATAGAGGGTAGGCCTACGTATGTATTTAAGCGGTAGGGGGTGCAGATTTTAAATAGGATAACCCAATAACAGTGTAAAATAACATCTTTGTATAAACGGAGGCACTCTATTTTAACCTAGGCAAATTAAACACGTGAAGGTAAAGGTGCTTTCATTACATTTCGCTATGGCAATGACGGGTCAGTCCGGTTTTCCCCCAAGGTCTATGTTCCCCCAGGTCTACATTCCCCCAAACTTTGTCCCCTAAAAGCTAGGTCTAATTTCCTCTAGGTCTGTGTTCCTTTTGGTCTATGTTCCTTTTGGTCTATGTTCCTTTTGGACTGTTGGACTGTTATTTTGGGGCTATATTCCTCTCGGTCTGTTCCTCTAGGTTTATGTTCCTCTGGGTCACACCGACTCAACCAAAGCTTTTAGGTTTTGAAGTTAGTTCAGCCAGGTTAGCTATAAATAGCTTCGCCGGTGCTCTTCTTTCCTTTCCTTTCACTGAGAAGGAGGCCCGCAGCCAGCAAAATGTGGGAGAACCTAAGAGTGCTGCTCACATAGGCATTGAGCTGGTGTGGGTTCTATGTCCCTTTTGGAATATGTTCCTCTGCGTTAATGATCCTTTTGGACTAAGTTCTTCTAGGTCTAAGGTTCTTTTGGTTTGTGTTCCTCTTGTTCTATGGCCTATGTTACTCTTGGTCTATGCCTATTGTTCGTCTCTTATCTGTATAAGTGGAGATGATCTCACTGAGGGCTGTTTCTGACAACAGTGAGACGCTCTGCACACCCTCTGTAAACAAGGCGTTGCAGAAACTCATCTTATGTTTTGCAGACGAGAAGGCTTGGTCCGCGGCAGGAGATAGACCCCACAGAGAGTCATCCGAGACACGCGGCCTGCAAAATTGGGCAGAGAGCACTGAGCTCCAAAAGCTCAGTTAGTCAACAAACAAGACGAGGGGACAACAGCACCGCACCTCGACGCACAAGTTAAGTCCTTAGAACAAGTGCATGAACACTGATCTATAGGGACTGTGAAGTAGTCCACTCTTCCTGAAAATGAACATTAGGCAAAACCAGAACAAAGCCCAAGGATGACTCAGTAGCAAACATCGAGAACAGTAGCAGAATAGATCCATCAAAGATCTACCCATTCTACGAACCACTCGAAGTGAAGTTTGGACTGTTAAGTTAACCCTAGTTATATTACGTTTTGGACATTTAAGTTAATGTAGTGAATAGTTAATTAGATTTTGAGTAGAGGAAATAAATGTGTGATATTTACTGTTAAAAAGTGGCTGGACTATGTTTCATAGCCGTGCGAGAGCTAGTGTGTCAGTGAATTTTTACACGTTTCACCATATTTGTGTAACCCTATCCGCACACAGACCGGACTAAACATATAAATGTATTAAGATTAGACGTAGGGCGATGTAACTAGCCGATCCCCGGAGACGAAAGCCGAGTGGGTAATAGCATTCCATTGTGCAGAGCCCAGCAACAATAGAACCCACCGTCACAGTACCTCTATGTCTATATTTCCTAGGTCTATGTTCCATCAAGTCTTTTAGCTCTATATTCCTCCAGGTCTATGTTCGCCCAGGTGTATGACTTGACAACTTATCCGTAGTATGAATACCGGCGTTTCGTTCTTTTTTCCGGTCCAGCTTCAGGAGGACTGTGTCTATGGGTTCTCCCTTCTCGTTTTACGCCAGTTTGAGCATATATATATATATAATTTAATATAAATTCTCTCCAAATGGCTAGCACCATACAGCAACCATTCAGGAACAAGGAATAAAAACAAGCCAAGGGAGGCAAGTTAATTTAAACAAGAAAGATAATTATCCTGCTCTCAAAGGTGGACAAAAGTGAGACATAGTGACTTTCAATTCCATGTGCTTCTTAATGAGCTAAAAGAGCTCAAAAAGCAGTAGAATTGCATTCATAAAGCCTGGTTCTCCTGACGCGTTTCGATCTTTACCAAAGATCTCATCAGAGGAGGTTTGGCCCTGAATGCATAGACTACACTAAGTGCAGTCCAAATGTACTGCCTGGGTAGTCACAAAGACACCCGTAAAGAAGTTCACATTAGGAAGAAGCCAGTCTCACTATGAAAATACCCCAGTTACCAGGGCCGACCGAGAGAATTACTTTGAAAATGGTTTTCAAATAATTGTAAAATTTAATATAAATTCTCTCCAAAATGGCTAGCACCATACAGGGCCAAACCTCCTCTGATGAGATCTTTGGTAAAGATCGAAACGCGTCAGGAGAACCAGGCTTTATGAATGCAATTCTACTGCTTTTTGAGCTCTTTTAGCTCATTAAGAAGCACATGGAATTGAAAGTCACTATGTCTCACTTTTGTCCACCTTTGAGAGCAGGATAATTATTTTTCTTGTATATATATATATATATATATATATATATATATATATATATATATATATATATATATATATTTTTTTTAAAATATATATATGTATGATAAAGTGTTCTCCCAACTCAACTCCCCTCAGACAGACCCACACACAAACGCACATTCAAACACACAAACACGCACACACACAAACACACACCTTGTCACCCCAAACACCCTTCTGTCACCCTATGCAATGTACTTTGCATTTAAAATCTGTCATGCAAAAAAAGGAAGGAGGTTAACTATAGAGTTCCTACATTCTAACCTGGCTACTTCGCTGTGGCACACACAATGCACGCTATTTACATGTATGCCAGTGTTCCTACCCTCCCTCCCCAAACCCGAGTCTCTCCCCCACCTCAAAGGCCTAAACTGAATGGTGGAAGAAAAAGAAAACTAAGAAGCTACATGTAGTCTGTTGAGTCTCGTGTATGCCAGCCTAACCTTTAAATAATTAGGTAATATTTGATTTAAAAGAGGTTGGGAAGATTTTTGTGGTGTCATCGCAATGTACGTCAAACACGACACAAATATATTTCAAACATATTTATGTGGCGGAAGGGAGGCGACTGTTCACGATTGGGAGAGGTTGTCTACCGTCCATTTGTTGGTTAGTCTAGCCATGTGCGGCTCCTGCTGTGTAGAATCCTTGGGTATGGCCATTGGGCAATGCAGGACAAAACGACACGCCATATGTTCTCCCCGTCTGACCACTCGTCTTTTGGTCATGGTGGTAAGTAGGACTACATTGTCGGTAGACGTTTTATGCAGGTTAGTGGCACTGACCGGCAGATATTGTCGTGGCACTAGTAACCGGCAATCCGGTTAACTATCAACACCTCATGCAATGAAGCGGTCCCAGTAGTTTTTTTTAGCGGCGGAGATGATGGCTTGACAGCGATTTGTAGCCACACGAAGGGCAACTCTGTTGGTCTCCGAAATGTTTGACTTATAGGTGCGAAGGGCTCTGCGCTTGGCAGTAACTGCAGCATCGCAGTCCTCCGTCCACCATTCGGTGGAGTGGGCGTGGATGGTGGTATTTCCTGGACGAGCCTTTGGGATAGCTAGATCTGCTGCATCTAATATTACAGTGCGGATGTTATCAAGATGATTGTTGATGTCAGGGTCGTATGGATCGCTGGTAGCGAGTCCGAGGTCCATTTGCTTGCGAAAAGTGGACCAATTGGCCTTTTTGTAAAGGTATTTCGGGGGAGGTGGAGTGTCCAGCAACTCCGACTGAGTTGATCCAAGCAGTATGTGTATAGGGAGATGATCAGACTGTAACTGATCCTCTCCAGTAAACCATGTAGCATCCACCCCCAGCACCGGAGAAACCAGGGTAATGTCGATGGCCGAGTTTCGCGTTCCCTCACGATCTGCAATGCGTGTCCAGGAGCCGTCATTCAGACAAACTAGGTCGGCCTCCTCAATGGCCGTGGCGAGGTGACCCCCGCGGGTCCCGGGGGAGAGAAAGTCCCAATCAGGGTGACTAACATTAAAGTCCCCACCAATTACCAAATGTTGGTTCAGATAGTCCAGGGAGCCGAGCCACTCGACCTGCTGGGGGAGGGAACTCCCAGCTGGATAATACACGTTGATCAATGTCACTGGCTTAGATCCGGGTGATGGGAGTGTGACTGCACAGACTCCCAGGCGTCCAGTGGCTGTGAAGTCGATCTGGAGGTTAGGGCTATGGTAGGCCAGGCGTGAGTTAACATAGGTCGCCACGGCGACCCTGCCCCCATCCATGCCCACAACGGGTGCGTATTCATCCATTCTGAGAGGAGGACCTGGTCTCCCCTCTCTATTGTACTCTGGGACCCCGCCCGGCCTTGCCTCGCGGGAAACCAATATGGTGGCCTACGGCGAAACACCGTCGGCCACCCGTCTAAACTTCGTGGAAAGGACCTGGTCCCGCCCACCACTTAGGCCGATATTCGCCTATATATCTCTCACTCCGGGTAGAGCTTCACCCTGTACCTAATTAGCACCAAATACTTTGGTCCGGTGGCATATTTATGCCATACACCCGTAAAACTTGTTATATAGCATTATTAGAAGTACGAAAGATTTGTATAAATGATGAACGCAAGTAGGAGGTTTTTTGTTTTTTGTCTTTTCTCCTCCCCTGTTTTATAAAACCCCTCGGTATCCCTATCCCTCTCCCCCCCCCCTCGCCCTGCCAGACCTGGTCTGGTTATTTTATTAGTTTATCAATAAAAGAGTGGCCCTTGCCACATTTTTAATTGTCCTTAACATTTTTTAAAATACTAGGACATAAATCTCCCAGTTTTGTGTCTATCAACACCCCCTATACGCTGTATGTGTCCGGGGACATAAATCTAACTATCAACACGGTTCCCCGCATTACAGGGCAAACACGTTTATGTCTCTCTTACAAGGGATAAATCAAAATACCAGTACAGGTCGGGCCGTGTTCTCAAGATCGTGGTCGAGAGGCGGAAGTCAAATACTCCACTCGACTACAGGGAGGCGACTGTTCACGCTTGGGAGAGATTGTCTACCTTCCATTTGTTGGTTAGTCAAGGCTTGGGTGGCTCCTGTTGTGACGAATCCTTTAGTGTGGCCATTGGGTTATGCAGGACAATGCAACACGACATATGTTCTCCCCGCCTGACCATTCGTCTTCTGCGTTTGGTGGTGAGCAGGACTACATTGTCGGCAGGCATTTTATGCAGATTAGTGGAGTGACCTGCAGAGATTGTCGTGGCACTAGTAGCCGGAAATCTGGGTTACTTTCAACACGCTTCACCGCCTTGCAGGGCAAATATTTTTATATCTCTCTTATGAGGTATAAATGAAAGTAGCAGTTCGGGTCGGGTCGTGTTATCAAGGCGGCGGCCGAGAGGCGGGAGGGAAATACTCCGCTCGAGTACATATTGTATATTCAATTCAATTCAATTCAACAAATATTTATGACCTCTTACATGGAATGACGACAGGCTTTAAACATTGCTCCAATAAATAAAAGACATGCAGACTTGGGAAAAACATAAAATATAAAATGTAAAATTGCATTCCCAAATAACACTCTTATATAATAATAATAATAATAATAATAATAATAATAATAATAATAATAATAATAATAATAATAATAATTATTATTATTATTATTATAATTATTATTATTATTATTATAATTATTATTATTATTATTAATACATAGGTGCATAATTCCTTGGATAGTAATACACATGTTTTGAATTTCATGCAGTTATATTTTAATCCAATCGTTTAGTATTGATTTATTGAAGCAAGGAAAAGTATCCACCTGCCATCAAATTCGTGAACGAGGGACAGAGACAATTTTTTAAATTATTTTAAAATGTGTATGTAAACATGAATGAGGACTGTGAAAACTATCGCACTATCAGCATAATTAGCCAGCTCAGCAAAGTCCTTCTGAAAATAATACTCAACATGTTGAAATCCCAAGCTGAACAAATCATAGCTGAAGAACAAGCAGGATTCAGGGCAGGGCGAAGTAGTACTGAGCAGATTTTCAACCTCAGAATAATCTGCTAGAAATACCTACAGCACCAACAACATCTGTTTGACCAAGTCTGGCATCAGCTCTGTGAGAGTGCCCTAACATTACTGAAAGACTGTATGACAAGGCTACCGTGCAATCCTTCACAGCAGCGTCACCGGGAACTGGTTCAGAACAACAATCGGCGTGCGTCAAGGATGCCAACCCTCTCCAACACTCTTCAACATCTTCCTGGAGCGCATCATGTCAGATGCTCTTGCAGGTCACGAAGGCACAGTCAACATTGGGAATAGAGCAATTTCCAACCTCAATAACATTGATGGATTGGCTGGAGAGGAACAAACCCTGGAACAGCTGGTACTGAGGCTTGACACTATCTCCAGAGCCCATGGAATGGAAATAAGTGCGAAGAAGACCAAAATGATGGCCAACAACACCAATGGCATCACCACGGACATCAACGTCCAAGGTCAATTCCTCAACACGGTGCATAGCTTCAAATATTTAGAAGCCATTGTATCAGACAATGGGTCCCGACAGGAAGTCCTCTCCAGGATCGCACAAAAAACTGCTGCCCTGCCAAGGAAAATTGAAGCCCATTTGGAAAGACAGGACCATCAGTCTACATCCCAAGGTAAGACTGCTGCGCTCCCTTGTCATCTCCATCTTCCTATACTCTTTGCGAAACATGGACTTTCATAGCAAACCTACAACGAAGAATACAAAGCATGGAGATGAGGTGCTACTGATGACTTTAGGGCATTTCCTATACCCAGCACATCACCAACGACGAAGTCCGACAGACCATCACACAAGCTATTGGACAACACGATGACTTCCTCACAATGGTGAAGAAACGGAAACTCCGATGGTATGGCCACGTCACTAGAGTATTAGGCCTTGCAAATACCATCCTGAAAGACACGGTTCAAGGAAGCAGAAGAAGAGGGAGACAGAAAAAGAGGTGGGAGGAAAACATTCGAGAATGGACTGGCTTAACACTAAGCGATGCCATGAGGTTGCTGAGGACAGGTTAAACGATCATATGTGGTGCCCCAACCACTTTCGAGTTACGGGATAGGATAGGATATAAAAGTACTAGATCTGAATCATAGCCATGAGGCAGTACTGTACAAGTACAATAGCATAGTAATTTATTTCACTAAGGCCAAGTCTTACAGCAGGTTTGACCAGAAGAACCCCACTCCTGGATACCGTCCTCTGCTTCCTAAAGACGCGGCGGCTGTGACGCCGCCCCTCAGCGTTCAGGAGGCGGAGGTGAAGCGTCTCTTCCAGAGGCAGAATCCCAGAAAAGCTTCTGGTCCCGACCACGTGTCTACGGCTGCCTTGAGGTCCTGTGATGACCAGCTCTCTCCTGTTTTCACAGACATCTTCAACAGCTCCCTACAGCAGATGTCGGTGCCGCGGTGCTTCAAGTCGTCCGTGATCGTTCTGTTCCTAAGAAATCCAAGGTCACCCAGCTGAACAACTACCGCCCCGTGGCGCTGACGTCTATTGTCATGAAGGTTTTGGAGCAGCTTGTTCTTCGCTACCTGAAGGCCTCCACAGGTCACTTGCTTGACCCACTCCAGTTTGCCTACCAAGCGAACAAGATTCAAGATTCAAGATTTATTAACTTCATGTGAAGAATTTGTTTTGCGCATATGGGAATACATCAGAATATAGGTGATAAGTTCATATGCAATACAATACATTACAGCACAGTGCAAGCAGACACATCGCTTTCTCACATTTACGCAAAGTAGGCTATCAAAAGTAAACAATCAGACATCATACATCAGGCAATCAGATCACAAAATAGAACCGCAAACACTGTCAATATATATCATGTCACCTAATCGCGTCAAGCACCCACATCACAGTCTGTCACGTGAAGAGTTTTGTGAGAAGACCCTCCTACGTCTCGTTCCAAGAACAAGTTAAGTATAGATAAAAGGTAGTATTGAAAGAATAAAGAAACTCGAAACAACGGTGTAAAATTTCCCTTTTTGTTATTATTTACACTACTGGACCACGATTTACAAAAAATCTGCCGAAAATGTTTCAAAACTGTACAAAACCCCCGAAATATTCTTAAAATATTCTTTAAATTCGTCTGGTTCGATACCCCCCAAACTTCTTTAAAGTTCAGACATATCGATCTTTTTCATCATCTGGTGGGGACATCGGAAGTACCGTTGGCTTCAGCGAAGTCGAGAACTTAACCGAGTACTGTGGTGATAGTCGCCCCTGCAGTGGATGATGTTGCTGATGAAGGAGTGGGCTGGTAGTTATCTGGTTGGCAGAAAGGATGGTGGCGTGGTTGTAGTATGGTGTGGTGTGGTCGGCTGGTTGGTCGGTGGTATGGTCCTCCCCTCTTCCACGGCTATGGATCCGGGGAATCTCCACAATCAAGGGATCCAGGAAAGAGAAGAGAAGAAAAAATCTGCAACATGCTGAAAGACCATACAGTATCCCGACTCCCATAACCTTACCTAACTAGGCAAGGTTCACACCATCAGAAAAACATACAGTGCATCGTTTATTACGGTAATAAACGCCCCTGCGTCCCGCACTGCAGTCTCATCCTGTCCTGCAAAGAATATTGGGGGTAAACAACCACTCGTCTGCATTAATAATGATGAAATAAAAATAATAAATTCTCACCTCAAAAGATTATGTTGTTTTATAAAAGAGTATCCAATGAACGAATGTGACACTGATAGTCCAGGCCTATTATAATTCAAAAGTCTAGACCTGCTTATTCTGTTTTATTCTATCCTGACACAACTGTCACTTGTCACTGACATGACCCTGCAATATGTCCACAGGTTCACAAAACACTTTGCTTTGACAACTGAAAACTGCACACGCTGTTATTATATTTCTGCCACAGAAATAATATATTTATCACTTTCAACAGCGCACCGTTATTTATGCCTAAATAACGAAGTTAAAACACCAGTTTTCACAAACATAAATAATCGCTAACCTAGCGAAAAACCACAAACGTATTACAACGTGCTTCTACTCTAGAAGACGGCAAAGAAGTGATGATTCTTATTGCGCTTGCAAAACCTATCGCTCACCTTTCTTCAAAACTTGCATTCTGCATGAATTACACGGATAAAACTATAGGCCTACATCAGAAAGTAGCCCTGCTAGGCCACACTCTACAGTTACTATCCTAGCAGAATTATACATTAGTGCAACTCAAAGCAAACAAACACGTGTTTATTATCAGCGTAATTTATTCCCCAGACTTTTTACATTATATATTACATTGTCATTTTACATGTGACACAGTCTATACGTCAATTGATCAAACCAACATACAACGCCTCACAGTTCACATTACATTAATAGTCAATGTTCTTATACATCATGCACAAACAATCAATACATTTTCGCACACATTCATACAGCATGGTAGTAATAAAAAATACTTGATGAACAAAGATTCCATTTAAATTATCATGACTAGTACACAATATGACTAGTAAATACATAAGCATAGAACAGGTCAGTTGATGATGCAGTCGGTCTTGGCCTGCTCTTCATCTTGCAGCATTTGGAGACCCCATGTACCTATGCCAGAGTTTTGTTTATTGACTACTCCAGTGCTTTCAACACGATCATCCCTCACAAGCTTTTTAACAAACTCTCTCAACTCAATGTTCACCCCTCTGTCAGTCACTGGATTCTTGACTTTCTTCTAGACCGTCCTCAGGTTGTCAGACTCAACAACCCATTCTCTGCCTCTGTAACACTGAACACTGGCGCTCCACAAGGATGCGTTCTCTCTCCACTACACTTTACTTTGTTCACAAATGACTGTGTATCTGCAACCCCGTTTGTGAAAATGTTGAAATTTTCCGATGACACTACCCTCGAAGGTCTGATCTCTGATATGGATGAAACTGCGTATCGGGACGAGGTTCGGAGAATGGTTGGCTGGTGTTCGAACAACGATCTGGAACTGAACGTCTCGAAGACAAAGGAGGTCGTGATCGACTTTCGCCGAATAATGTTTCCGGTATTGCCCCTTGGCATCAATGGGGAAACCGTTGAGCAGGTCGACTAGTTCAAATTTCTCGGTTCCGTCATCTCGAGCGACCTGAGTTATAATAATAACACCACGTCTATTGTGAAAAAGTGCCAACAGCGTCTCCACTTTCTGAGACAGCTGCGAAAGTTCGGTATGCCTAGGGAAATTATGGCACAGTTCTATCGCGCGGTGATAGAGAGCATTTTGTGGCAGCACAACCGCGATAGAAAAGAAACAGCTCGAACACATTGTTAAGACTGCCTCCAAAATAGCTGGTTGCGACTTTCCATCTGTCGCCTCCATTTTCACAACGCGAATGAAACGGAAAAAGGGAAAGATAGTCTGCGATTCATCACACCCAGCCAACAGTCTCTTCGAGATTCTGCCCTCTGTCCGTCGGTTCCGTGCTTTAAGAGCCAGAACTTCTCGATTCAGAAACAGTTTCTTCCCTGATGCTGTCCTCAGTACATCACCAACCATGGAATGATCTGTATAAACTGGAAACTCACAACCATTGCTTGATTTGTACCTTTGTACAATAGGAATATGCTATTCATTACATACTGGTGTGTGTGTGTGTGCATGTGTGTGTGTGTGGTTTGTTGTGTTGTGGTGTGTGTAGATTTGGAAGTGAAGCTTAACATTCTTAATCATTCTCATCATTTTAGTTAGTGCTGTTATATTGTTTTACTGCTGTATTTTGTTTTACTTGCAGTGTGTGTGACTCCATAATTTGTGATATATGACTGATGTATGTTTAACACTGTGTTTACCTATCCTTTAGTGCTGTATGCATGTTGAATGCCAATGAAGCGTATGACACGATGAGTGCATGTGTGACTGTGCAAGAAAGGATGTATTTCATTGTCACCATGCCACACCAACATCCTTGTAACGTTTTTACTTGGTGAATAAATATTCTTATCTTATCTTATCATGTCTTTAAAACAGGTAACTTATCGCACCAAGGCCAAGTCTTTTAGAATATGTAACTTATAGCTCTAATGCCAAATCTTTTAGAAGAGGAAATTGGTCGTCCACCACCTCATTTCAAGACCCATGTGCTCATATTGGCGATATTATGATGTTAACCTAGTGTTACCTGTAAATGTGTTAGTTACTGAATGCACCCCCACTGCCAGGATAGTGTTGGGTTTAATGGTAATAATTCAAGACCAAATCTGGCACATAGTATTTTAATTTTGATATAGACAACAAAAGAAATGTAATGTTATGTTGTTATGTTAAAGAAAAACAGATTAATAATCTCAAACTAGTTTTATTACATATAACACAGATCTTTATATTTGTTGCCTATATTAGTATTTTACTCCTTAAAAATGTGTGCATTGAAAAGAGCTACCAGGTTAGATGTTTGTCTTCGCGTTCTAAATAACATTTTTATTTGGCTTGTTGCCCATCAGCCCGGGTGAAATAATAATCCCGGATGTCGGGTATCACTCGTTGCTGAACGCCGTTGTGCAGTAAGAGAATGGTGTTCGTCAGTTATTGCCTACATATTTACGTCGGTTCGTAATGGAAGTTCACGTTTGGTGAGGCTTTAAACTTCCTGGTCTTCTGTTCACGCACCATGAAAGTTTACAAGTTTGCTATTGATCAGTGCATTGGAGTGGTAGCAAACCACACTGAATAAGAGTATTGATATATCAGTTAGCTGATGGACACAGCACTACAGTGTCGTGAAAATGTATTTCTCTTGCGTTTGCTGTTTATTGATACTGGTGATAGCGTCCAGCTATGGACAGCCAAGCGGTAATAACTGGGGTAAGTGAATTGGTGTTTCTGACTGAATAAATGTTGACGAGAATGATGTCCACTCGTACCGCGCAGGTATCCATTCGTCGAATGTTCTTTCCTATCCTATCCTATCCCGTAACTCGGAGGTCGTAGGGGCACCACAGATGATCGTTTAACCAGCGTACTCCAGCTTTTTCTGTCCTCAGCAACCCTCTTGGCGTCGCTCAGTGTCAAACCAGTCCATTTTCGAATCTTGTCCTCAAACCTCTTTTTCGGCCTCCCTCTTCTTATACCTCTCTGCACTGTGCCTTGCAGGATGGACTTTGCAAGTCCTGATGATCTGGTGACGTGGCCATACCATCGGAGTTTCTGTTTCTTCACCATTGTGAGCAGGGCATTGTGTTGCCCAATGACTTGCGTGATAGTCTGTCGGACTTCGTCGTTGGTGATATGCTGGGTATAGGAAATGCCCAGAAGTCTTCTGTAGCACCTCATATTCATGCTTTGTAGTGTTCGTTGTAGATCTGCTTTGAGGGACCATGTTTCGCAAGCGTAAATAAAGGAAGATGGCGATGACAAGGGAGCGCAGCAACCTTATCTTGGAATATAGACTGATGGTCCTGTCTTTCCAAATGGGCTTCAACCTAGTCAAGGCCGCAGTTGTTTGTGCGATCCTGGAGAGGACTACCTGTCGGGATCCATTGTCGGATACAATGGCTCCTAAATATTTGAAGCTATGCACTGTCTTGATGTCCGTGTTGATGCCATTGGTGGTGTTTGTCATCATTTTGGTCTTCTTCGCACTTATTTCCATTCCATAAGCTCTGGAGGTGGTGTCAAACCTCTGTACTAGCAGTTCACGTTCTTGTTCCTCTCCAGCCAATCCATCAATGTCATCCGCAAAGCGAAGGTTGGAGATTGCTCTACCCCCTATGCTGACGGTGCCTTCGTGATCTGCAAGGGCATCTGACATGATGCGCTCTAGGAAGATCTTGAAGAGTGTTGAAGAGAGTAGGCATCATTGACGCACACCGATTGTTCTGAACCAGTTCTTTGCGCATCAAAAATGTACTAACAGTAGCGAAATGTCAATCACCCAGGAATTTCATCTTTGTTGTTTACAATGTATATTATCAAAGTCAGTGGGCTATAGCATATACAGTATAGTTAAAATTGTGGTATTAAACATAAAAATAGCGCGCTCACCAGCGTATTGACTTCAGCTACTAAAGGCAGACACCCAAGATTCCGAAAAGAGAAATAAAGTTCGACCTACGTCAATGAATAACACGCCGATCGTGGAACAAAAAGAATCAGCTGACAAATATTATTTTAAACAAAGAAAAAAAAGACAGTCCGCCCAGGTTTAAATGGGTACTGCTTAAATTCAACAACAGAGATAAAGGATAGGGGAGAGAGATAGAGAGCGCAAAAACGAGAGAGAGATTGATTATTCATTTAGGCATCGCCCCTTCATGAAGGGTGTGCACATCATTAACATTATACATATAAAAAAACACTCACTTTTCATTCCGAATTAATCGCGATAGAGCAATTTCTCTTAGTTTAAAGGCTTTGTACAAGTATATACTTAGTTTCCTAATTATATTCGGATTACTAGACGCCATCATAATATCTCTAAATGGATGTTGAATTCTATAATATTTTTTTTAGCAATAAATTGCACTCTTAAGTTATGTAAGATAGGACAACATAACACAAAATGGACTTCATCTTCTTCTGTTTCCAAGCAAAGTGGGCATTTTACAGCAGCTTGTGTGTCATTTCCATATCTGTAATAATAAACACCAATATCTGACACACGAAAGCAAAATTTAGTCATTATAAATATTAAATGCCTGTCCTGACTTAATTCCAAATAAATTTTAACACAATGATTACTGCCCCCAAATAAACAGTACATTATATACCTGTCACTATTTTGTACATGATTACTCCAGTCTTTTGACATCTGCAATCCTCAAGTCGCTGTTTAAATTTTCTCCAAAAAACAAACACTTGATCTCTTGCACCCCTTGATTTAACCATACAAAACCATATCCGTACATAAAAAGACACGATCGCAAATTCGTTGTCCATGTATTTGCTCCCCTCTCGTCTAACGTCCTCAACATTACATACGCCTTTCTTTGGAGATGATGAGGTTCCATGTGCGTTAACTTTAACCAATATCGCATACAGCTTACAATTGCATTGATCTGAATAGGGTACCGGTTTAATTCACTGTCTACAAATCATTGAAAATGCGAGTATCACTACCTGAAAACCTTTTTAATGGAAATGTACTTTCTCACAATGAATTCTAACTGGGGACAAGCTAAAACTGATGGATCTCCGTTTGGTGTGTGGTTGTAAAGGTCAGAGCAGTGCTCTGTCCATCTATCCAAGGCTTCTTGTTCTTCTGTAAGGCATATGCCAGAATTGCTTTGGATCGTTGGGACCTTGGGCTGTTTAACACTTATTATTCGCTTCACAGTCTGCTGTTGTTCTTGTTCAGACTGTTCTTTATTTCCTGGCATTGATCTTATATCCAGTTCTCATTTGCTGTGCGCATGCCTTTGCGGATGTCATTGTTGATTTGTCGGTAGTCATCAGCTCCTTGTGAGGTGTTCTTTTTCTTTTTGATCTCTCTTCGTTCATCAAACAGATCCAAAATTTCAGGTGTGATCCATGGTTTCTTCCTTGGGGTCTGCTTGCCAAGGATCTCAGTGCCGACATGCGATACAGCTGAGTTGAATGTGGAGGTCATGGTGTTGACATTTACTTCACCAGCTGTCAAAATGAGCAGTGGTGCAAATTTTCCTCCAATTGTGGCCTGAAATATTTCTGCCACCTCCGGGTCTTGCAGTTTGTCCAGATCGAACTTCAGTCTGTGCACTTTGCTGTTTTTACTCTCTTCAAGTAGAGCCGAAAGGACATCATCACGAGATCGTGGTCACTTCCGATGTCAGCTCCTGGAAAAGTGCGTGTCCTGTCAATATTGATACTTGTTCTGAAACGTGTCTTGACCATGATATAGTCGATCTGGTTATGATGCTTCCCGCCGGGTCTGTGCCATGCCCATTGCCTGGATTTTTTGTGGAGACCAAGCGTTTTTGCCAGTATAAGATTGTTTTATCTGCCAAACTCCAAAAGTCCCAGACCTCTGTCATTTGTCTCGTTGTTGCAGTGGGGTCTACATGTGTCTCTCCAGTTGTGGTGCGCATCTTGGCCAACTTTGGCATTCCAGTTGCCTTGCACTATGACTATGTCATTCTTCGGCACTTGGTCAAGGACAGCCTTTAGATGTTCATGGAAATCGTCCACTTTGCTGTCGTTATAGCCTGATGTTGGGGCATAGGCCTGGATGACGGTGATGTTGAAAGGGGCTGTTCTCAGACGGATGGTAATGAGTCTATTGGAGACTGGGCGGCAACCCATGACAGTGGCTAGAATGTCTCTGTGGACCAAGAATCCAACGCCGTGTTCTTGCCTGTCATCTCTCCCGCTGAAATAAAGCTTGTGGCCTTTGTCGGTCGTTGTTTTACCTACCTTTTCCCAGCGCAGTTCGCTGATACCTAATGTTCCATCGATAGTGGTCCAGCTCTTGGGACAGTTTTTCTAATTCTCCCTCCGCAGGTAGGGTTCTGACATTCCAGGTTCCGATGACTATGTTGTTTCTGGGCGGATCTTGCAAAGTTGTCCATCAGTAGCATAGGTAGCACCTCCGTCTTGGTGGCCAACGTAAGGGGCGGTCATGGTGACCCGGGCGACGGCTGATCCGGTATGGAATGAGTGGTTCTTTTCATTATGCGGTTTTTCTTGGGCAAGAAAGACCTGGCAGGGCCCAATCCTCTCCAGGCTGTTGGCCACAGCCGAAATCCACGATTACAGTGTGGCTCGCCTTCGCCTCTATAGTAACGTGAGGTTCCTCCGCCCTAGCCGGTGACTTCTGTGTAGAAGACTTTCGCCCAGTGATGCCGTGCTGACATCACCCCTGTTAGTCACCTCTTACGACACGCCGGAAAACGTTGTGTCTATTCTTTTCAGTGCCCGAACCCACAGGGCAGCCGTTCCCGAATGCCGAAGATTCCTTGAGAACTAAAACAGTTTTATACCACATTCTGTATGTCTGATTAACACGTAATAAATTCAACGAATTGTACAATATGTGTGTGTGTGCACTGTTTGACTGAGCAAATTATAATCCTGCAGTTATTGATTGTATTATGTAGACCACGTTGTAACTTCTCATAAAGACAATAAAGTTGTCGCATTTGTATTTGTATCCACTCCAATGTCCACTTGTATAGCGCACAATAGTTGAATTTGTAACAACTAACGAGTTGTATTCTCAATGTCAATTAATATTGTTATTGCTACTGTGATGTATACTTGTTTTGCTCTTTGCACACCACAGTGCAGTTCCTTGAAAGAAGTAAAAAAGTTATCTTATAATCTTATTTTATCTTATCTTATCTTATTTTATCTTAACTTACCACACTTACATGTTCAAAAAGTCCAGCATATTTTATAAAATGTATGGCCACTTCAAAAAAATTTTGCGTGTTTGAAAGTAAATGTATCTGCTGGTTAGCAAAGCACACACACGAGCACAGTCACGCACTCACGCACACACCATAACACACTTTTGAAAAAGCGCACACACGACGACTTCTTCTTAAACTGCGACGACTCTTGTTGTGCAGCTGTGTGTGTGAGCCGTGGCATTGAAATTAGCCCAGCCAATAAGCGAAGCATATATAATCCTGTCCTTATTAAAGGCAGACGCGCATGAAAGCCCCTTTCAATCTCTTTTTAGGGAACAGTTTACCTTTTATTGGATGTAAACAGACCAGGTAAGATCTATATATAACTCAGATGAAACAAAAATAATGAATACATTAATAATAATAATAATAATAATAATATTAATAATAATAATAATAATAATAATAATAATAATAATAATAATAATAATAATAATAATAATAATAATAATAATAATAAGAGAGAGAGAGAGAGAGAGAGAGAGAGAGAGAGAAGATGAACATGACTTATTGTCCCCATTTTCACGCAAGGAAATGTAACATGTGGGCAACATGACATAACAATGCAACATGACAAGGACAATATCAAAGTCAATAAATAAACATCGATATGACGTTGCCATTCATTCACATAAATATTCTCAGACACTCGACCAAATACTATTAATCCCCCCAAAAAAAATTATTAAGGGAATAAAATTCCGGTATGTTTCAACACAGTTCTGTTTCAACAAAGTTTCAAATCTATGCATCGACACTACCAATGCCGCCTGGTATTTACTTAACTACTTGTGATACTACCCCTTTGGTATGAAAACCACTTGTGATGCTACCCATTGTATTTACCGAAACTACTTTGGTGACATTAGCTAAAGGTATCAATTACATGTAGGTTCATAGTCTTGGGCATAGTGAATATCCTTGGTGAGGTGTGGTCAGTCTTTGGAAGTTCCGAACGGAATGCACGTTTCATTGGAGCCGACCAAAAGCACACTCTCATCAGTGACACCCTTAAAGGCCTACCCTAGACATCGGCGATATTTGGTTAAATAAACGTGTTTGAGTCACATAATCAAACAGTAGATATTTTGTTTTTGTTAAATACCCGTACGATTTTTAATTTAATTAAAACTTAATTTACAAAGATTTTCACACCTGCCATTTGCTGGCAAATGCCTATTTCCGGATGTGACGTCGAGTACCGTACTGCGCTCCAATATGGCTACTAGCGAAGATGTAAACAGTAATGTTCCACAGCCTAAACGTCAACGAATCAATCCAACTTCTCGGCGCTTGTATTGTGCGGTTGCTGAGTGCATTATAAATATAAACTATGGCATTATATTTTGAGTATCATGTGAGCTTAATTACTGAACTATACTAATTATAGCCCAACACATTTATATATATATATATATATATATATATTTTTACTAGAGTGTAGACAAAGTAGATTTGAGAGTATCATCAGTATGATCACGATATGCACATTTGAGAGGAAGAGAAATAACAAAAGTAAACACTACTAGTAGGCCTAAACGTTAAACATCACTTATTCACTATGACTAACTGAGTAACTATTTAAGTATAACACTACACACACTGATCAAGTAATATGTTATAGGTCTACTAATAAGCAAGGACGTAAGTAATATGGCTAGTAATATTATAACTGTTCATTTATATTAAAAAATATGCCTGATTTAGGCTACTCAGTTCTCAAACAGGCCCAAAGTATTAGAATGTTTAATTAGTAAATAGCCTAAAACTTAGTTTCAGAGTTTTGTCATTCGACTTCACACTTACCAATCTGTAGAAAAAAGACGATTCAGATGTAGACTGTCGTCATTTTCGCTGGAAGTTGAACTATCGTTTCCAGAAGCTTCTGGTTCAAACTGATATGGTATAAATCCGTAATCATTACCATCTTCTTCGGCGCTAATATTACTACTAGAAGAACTACACGAAGAATCGCTTTCAGTGTGGTCTTGTGGCTCCATTACAATACGTTACGTCACAAGCTAAGGGAAATTATCATGTGAAGTTTTAGAAAATTACTTCCCCTAACGTTGATTACAGGTAAAAATTCATATCTTTATCGAACAACAACAAGCGATCTAAAGCGAATTAAACCTTCATATTTTGTAGTTGTCTTAGTTTAGCATAGCCCTCAATGTAGACCAAATATAGCTCGTGTCTCGGGTAGGTCTTTAATTTTGCGCCGGGGAGATGGTGACAGCGATCCGCCCGGGACTCTCCCATGGTGCGATTTTGACTAGATGGAAAACACACAAACTGCCATGCCCCACCACTGCTATTTTCTTCTTCACCTCTTCCTTGATTGTCGCTGTCGTCAAGCAATGGTTTCGATACTCGAACTTCGCCGCTCGTCAGTTTCCACCAGTATTTTCATCGCCCCTACCTGTAATTTGACACCGGGCAGGTGCATGCAACCCTCCCCGACTCGTTAGCATCACCGGCAGTTTTGTGGTTGTGACTGTGGAAATGTTTCCAAATGGGAGCGACTGGTGGTGGTTCATAGTAGTTCGCGCCTCTTTTGTCAAGGAGCCCATGTTCGATCCAGGGGCAGCAGGAACATATACAATTTTATCTCAAGGTTCAACTTCTGTAACGTCTCTTTAGACGGTGTTCTATTTCCCCGTGTGGCCTCAACGGCGAAAAACAGTGGTATTTCTTTCCGAGTGACAAGGCTAAGCTAAAATAAACACAAAAACACATTAGCATTCTATTTAAGAAGCTGGAGCGATTTAACTTCAAATGTGTTTCCCGGAAATCCGTCTCAGAGTAAGAACTAAGATGTATTCCAATCGGTTTATGGCATCTTGTTCCAACTTTGATTTAGGAGGCTGTTCCAACATCATCTGTTTGGACAAACTGAAAGTGCCGGTTGTGCAAGGTGTGTGGAAATATGCTGGAGAGCAATTTAGTGTGGGAGGAGGATGGTGATTGGTGGTTGACGAGTGGTGGAAAGAGAGAGAGTTGGGAGGGTAATTTAATAGGTGGTTGGGCGTAGCGGGTTCTTTCCTTGGCTCCTCGATACCTCAGTATTAGTTCAGATAAATTGCGCTCAGCATTAATATATATTTTTTTCGTCCTATGCACTCAACACAGTCCATAGCTTCAAATATTTAGGAGCCATTGCATCAGACAATGGGTCCCTACAGGAAGCCCTCTCCAGGATCGCACAAACAACTGCTGCCCTGGCAAAGTTGAAGCCCATTTGGAAAGTTATGACCATCAGTCTATATTCTAAGGTAAGACTGCTGTACTCCATCTTCATATATGCTTGGGAAACATGGACCCTCACAGCAGATCTACAACGAAGAACACAAAGCATGGAGTTGAGGTGCTACAGAAGACCAACGACGAAGTCCGACAGACCATCACACGTGGCCACGTCACCAGATCATCAGGTCTTGCAAAGACCATTCTGCAAGGCACAGTGCAAGAAGGTTGAAGAAGAGGGAGACCAAAAAAGAGGTGGGGGGACAACATTCGAGAATGGACTGGCTTCACACTGAAACGATCATCTGTGGGGCCCCTACGACCTCCGAGTTACGGAATAGGAAAGGATAGGATTGGAAGGCAATACAATAAGTAGTGTAAAGTGAGATAAACAGCATGCGTCCAAATTCAGGCATGGCTAAAAAGGAATTATCACAGTGAAATAGGTGAAGAATCTAAGGGGGAAAAAGGAAGGAAGGAAAAAAGACATTAAGACGAGACAAAGAAAGAAAGAGAGAAAGAAAGAAAAGGAAACTTACTAACCAACGTTGTATTGATAGTTTGCAATATAAGCAAAAGCTACCTGAAGTTTGAAACCAACGACAACAATGGTTATGCTAATGACAACAGCATAAGAAACAAAGGAAATCCTATTAAAGAAAGAAATGAAGAAAGAGAGAAGGAAAGATTTAAAGAAAGATGCAAAGAATATACAACAACAACAACAATAAAAGATAGAACAAATATTTTTTTTTTAAAGAAGAAGAAAGAAAGAGAAGTTTGAGAACACAAGTGATATTTCGCCATCGAAATTATTTTTTTCTATCACCTAACGAGCCACTACATTTTCCTCTTAACAGAGAACGCAGCGTTAAATAAACAATGCAACATGTCGTCGTATTTCATTTACGATGATGAGTTCAACCACTGCAGCGCTGCTATCAACGGAAACACGAATACGATATACGTGATAGGCAACTGTATTCACACAAGGGATCGTGACCATAATGCGTGGTGGACTGTGGATCTAGGTCAGAACTACACAGTGGAAAGGATCACCATCTTCGCACGAGGTCAGTCATGATCCGAGTTGTAGAAAGGAAAAAGCAAATACACTAAAAGTATTTGCTCCTATATTAGAGCTCACTTGCCACTATTCCAATATAGCTCACTTACCATTGTTCCCATAAAGCTTACTTACCACTATTCCGATATAGCTTACTTACCATTGTTCCTATACAGCTCACTTAGCATTGTTCCTATATAGCTCACTTTTCATTGTTCCTATATAGCTCACTTACCATTGTTCCTATATAGCTTACTTACCATTGTTCCTATATAGCTTACTTACCATTGTTCCTATACAGCTCACTTATCATTGGTCACTAGGGTTTCCTATGATATTTTACAGTATTTGAATGAGTTTTGTTGATATTTTATAATAATGTTTATATTTTATTTTGTTTTTATATTCGGTGGTACAATAGGTTAGCGTATAGCCTCAGCGTCCCCGTGAGATGCCTTTCTTGTAAAGTGATTAGCTGGTGGAGTGCTTTCGGTGTTGTTTCAGCAGATCTTTTATATGGATCAGGAGTGAATCGCTTTCAACCAAGTTGTGGTCCTGATTTTGTGATCATCATACGGCTCTTTGCAGTGCGCTGGACCCTGTAAGCAATGAATAACAAACTAACTCACTTATTGTTGTTCCTATATAGGTCAGATATCACTGTCCCTATATAACTCATTTGTCATTGTTCCTATATAGCTCACTTACTATTGTTTCTATATAGCTCACTTACCATTGTTCTTACACTTACCATTGTTTCTATATAGCTCACTTACTATTGTTTCTATATAGCTCACTTACCATTGTTTCTATATAGCTCACTTACTATTGTTTCTATATAGCTCACTTACCATTGTTCTTACACTTACCATTGTTTCTATATAGCTCACTTACTATTGTTTCTATATAGCTCACTTACCATTGTTCTTACACTTACCATTGTTTCTATATAGCTCACTTACCATTGTTTCTATATAGCTCACTTACCATTGTTCTTACACTTACCATTGTTTCTATATAGCTCACTTACCATTGTTTCTTTATAGCTCACTTACCATTGTTCTTACACTTACCATTGTTTCTATATAGCTCACTTACTATTGTTTCTATATAGCTCACTTACCATTGTTCTTACACTTACCATTGTTTCTATATAGCTCACTTACTATTGTTTCTATATAGCTCACTTACCATTGTTCTTACACTTACCATTGTTTCTACATAGCTCACTTACCATTGTTTCTATATAGCTCACTTACCATTGTTTCTATATAGCTCACTTACCATTGTTTCTATATAGCTCACTTACTATTGTTTCTATATAGCTCACTTACCATTGTTCTTACACTTACCATTGTTTCTATATAGCTCACTTACCATTGTTCCTATATAGCTCACTTACTATTGTTACTATATAGCTCACTTACTATTGTTACTATATAGCTCACTTACTATTGTTTCTATATAGCTCACTTACCATTGTTCCTATATAGCTCACTTACTATTGTTACTATATAGCTCACTTACCATTGTTACTATATAGCTCACTTACTATTGTTTCTATATAGCTCACTTACCATTGTTACTATATAGCTCACTTACTATTGTTTCTATATAGCTCACTTACCATTGTTACTATATAGCTCACTTATCATTGTTCCTATATAGCTCACTTACTATTGTTACTATATAGCTCACTTACCATTGTTTCTATATAGCTCACTTACTATTGTTTCTATATAGCTCACTTATCATTGTTCCTATATAGCTCACTTACTATTGTTTCTATATAGCTCACTTACTATTGTTTCTATATAGCTCACTTATCATTGTTCCTATATAGCTCACTTACCATTGTTTCTATATAGCTCACTTACCATTGTTTCTATATAGCTCACTTACTATTGTTTCTATATAGCTCACTTACCATTGTTCCTATACAGCTCACTTACCATTGTTTCTATATAGCTCACTTACCATTGTTTCTATATAGCTCACTTACTATTGTTCCTATATAGCTCACTTACTATTGTTACTATATAGCTCACTTACTATTGTTTCTATATAGCTCACTTACTATTGTTTCTATATAGCTCACTTACCATTGTTTCTATACAGCTCACTTACTATTGTTTCTATATAGCTCACTTACTATTGTTTCTATATAGCTCACTTACTATTGTTCTTACACTTACCATTGTTTCTATATAGCTCACTTATCATTGTTCGTATATAGCTCACTTGCTATTGTTTCTATATAGCTCACTTACCATTGTTTCTATATAGCTCACTTATCATGTTCCTATTATAGTACACTTTTTATTGTTCCTATATTGCTCACATATTGTTCCTAATTAGCTTACTTACCATTGTTCCTATATATCTCACTTACCATCTTTCCTATATAGCTCACACCTCATTGTTCCTATATAGCTCACTTAACACACTTACAATTGTTCACGTTTAAGTCACTTACCATTGTTCCTGTCTTGCTCACTTATCATTGTTTCTATATAGCTCATTTACCACTGGACTATAGCGCTTGCGTAACATTGTCTCTGTATAGCTCACTTACAACTGTTCCTGTATAGCTCACTTGTACCCCCGTTGGGGTGCCGGGGGTTTTAGTATAAATAGTATCCCAACTTTCTGGAAATTTAGTGCTTTAAATTCCCACTGTCGCTGTCTTTCTCATTTGCTCTTTCTCAGTCCAGCTCTGTTCTATCAATCTGCTATACTATCTTCTTATTTGCTAGACCAGTCACCTACCTTTTTTCTTGAAAACTCTTCCGGGACAAGACTCCTTGTTTGTGTAGGAGGTCTGTTGGATCAGCTTGGGAATATTGGACGCTTTCTGCCAGGTGGTCACTAGGGCTTCCAATGATGTTAGTATTTAGCAATGTAGGCATTTTATATGTATATGTTTTGTTGATAATTTACAATGATGTTTGTATTCTATTTTGTTTTTGTAAACGGGGTTTCGATAAATTAGAGTGCAGCCTCAGCGTACCCTGCGTGGGATGTCTTTATTGTAAAGTGACTGGCTGGTGGAAGGCATTCAGTTTTCCCACTAGGGTTGTTTCAGCAGATCTTTTATGCGGAATGGGGGTTGTCCGGTCCTGATTTGGCTCGAAAGAGTCCGCTGGACCTAAAGCAACAATTATGTAATGTAATGTAGCTCACTTGTCATTGTTCCTATATAGCTCACGTATCATTGTTCCTACATTGCTCATCATTGTTCTTATATAGTTCACCTATCATTGTTTCTATATAGCTCACTTACCATTGCTCCTCTATAGCTCACTATAATTGTTCTTATATAGCTCATTTATTAGAATTCCTACACTTACAATTGATCCTTTATGCCTCATTAACTTAGTTCCCACACTTCCCATCGTTCATACACTTACCATTGTTCTGATACAGCTCACTTTTCATTGTTCAGATATAGGTCACTTATCATTGTTCCCATATAGCGCACACTTACCATTGTTCCTATATAGCTCACTTACCATTGGTCCTACATAGCACACTATCATTTTTTATATAAAGGTTACTTATCATTGTTTTTATATATAACTCATTAATTACCATTGTTCCTATATAGCTCACTTATCATCGTTCTTATATAGCTTACTTATTATTGTTCATATATAGCTCACTTACAAGTGTTCCTATATAGCATATTAAACATTGTTCCTATATAGCTCACTTATCATTGTTCCTAACTAGCTCACTTATCGTTGTTCCTATACATCATTCTTATAGTTGTTCGTACACTTACCATTGTTTTTATATATCTCTTTTATCATGGTTCCTATATAGCTCATTTATCTTTGTTCCTATATAGCTCTCTTATGCTCTTTCGTACACTTACCATTATTTCAATATAGCTTACCACTTGTTCCTATATAGCTCTCTTATCAATGTTCCTATAAAGCGCATTAATCATTATTCCTATATAAAAGTTTTAGCTCTCTTATGACGGTTTGTACACTTACCCTTGTTTCTATATAGCTCATTTACCATTGTTCTAGAGTCCGACCATTTTTGTGTGCTGTCGCACTTTAACATGACCCTTCCCCGACCCTCCCCAGTGTACGCCACAGTCTGCAACATATGCGGCATTCATAGGGCTGCGTTCAGAGCGGATCTGCAGGAAGCGTTAGCGCAGCCCGAGGGTTCCACTGCTGACCGGTACAACGCCGCCCTGCGGTTAGTGCTGGACAAGCATGCTCCCGCCACCCATCGTAAAGTTCCCACTAGGAAGCCTTCCCCCTGGTTTAGCCTTGTCAGCGAAGAGCTGCTTCAAGCCAAACGTGATAAGCATAATGCTGAGAAACAGTGGCGAGCTACTCGCCTTACCGTCCACCAACAAATTTACCAGAAAGCAAAACAATTTGTTACAGCTCTTGTCCACCAAGCCAAAAGCCTTTTCTATTGTGGCGAGATTAATGAAGCGCAGTCTAGCAAAGAGTTGTATAAAATCACAAATGGTCTCTGTGCCAGAACAAAAGCCACTCATCTCCCCACCACATGTCTCCCCGGGGTTCTTTCCGACTTCTTTGTGAGTAAGATTGAAAAACTCAGAAAAGAACTTGACTCCCAGCCCTCTGTTCCGTTTTCTCTTGCCAAGCCCTTTCGGGGCGAACCTTTCACTTCTTTCTCTCCTGTCACAGAGTCTGACGTCCTGAAGGTCGTTAAAGCCTCTGCTCCCAAAACTTGTGATCTAGATACCATCTCTACCTCACTCCTCTTTGAATTTCTAAATATAGTCCCTCCTGCTCTCACTCAAGTCATCAATAATTCTCTCACCTCTGGTTCTTTTCCTGACGTCTTCAAATGCGCTTTTGTCAAGCCTCTTCTCAAAAAGCCTTCTCTGGACCCAAATGACCTAAACAAATTCAGACCTATATCAAATTTATCCTTTGTTTATAACAGCTTATAAAAATCAGGAACGGATGATAGACGTAACAGTGTCTATAGACGATGTTCTCGTGTACCAGTTTCCGTCAAGTAACACGACGATAACCCTAACGACGGACATACAAGTCTCGTCAATAACAGCAGGAAGTTTTCTACCAAAGAAAGGTCAACGAGTCAAGCTATCACGAAACGATCTACTGAACATCTGTGAAGTTCAAGTATGGGGTAAGTCATCGCCGGCTCATATATATATATATATATATATATATATATATATATATATATATATATATATATATATATATATATATATATATATATATATATATATATATATATATATATATATATATATATATATATATATATATATATATATATATATATATATATATATATATATGTGTGTGTGTGTGTGTTTATGTGTATATATTTATAAGTATGTATGCATTTGTGTGTATATGTGTGCATTTATGTATATATTTATTATTATTATTATTATTATTATTATTATTATTATTATTATTATTATTATTATTATTATTATTATCATGATTATCATGATTATTAATATTTTTTAATTTTTATTATTATTTTTGTTATTAAATTATTATTATTATTATTATTATTATTATTATTATTATTATTATTATTATTATTATTATTATTAATATCACTTCACTAATATATACTTGTCCATGCGTGGTTGTATGTTTATGTGAGTGTCTTTGTGGGCATGTGTACCTGTAAGGGAACGGATGAGTGAGTGAAAGACCGTCTAAAATCACAAATTGTGTAAAGACGTAAAATGAAATAAATAAATTCCAAAACGTGGGGGCACTATAAATTTTATACGGATAGGTCCAACGGTATCCTCATTTATAGTAGTAGAAGTTGCAGTTGTTTATTATTATTATTATTATTATTATTATTATTATTATTATTATTATTATTATTATTATTATTATTATTATTATTATTATAGTCAGTTCTCTCTCTCTAAATGTGGCCTCTTTGCCGTAGCTCAGTGGTACAGTGTTCGCCTGGCACACCGCGGTAGCTCAGTGGTACAGTGTTCACCTGGCACACCGCGGTAGCTCAGTGGTACAGTGTTCGCCTGGCACACCGCGGTAGCCCAGTGGTACAGTGTTCGCCTGGCACACCGCCGTATCTCAGTGGTACAGTGTTCACCTGGCACACCGCGGTAGCTCAGTGGTACAGTGTTCACCTGGCACACCGCGGTAGCTCAGTGGTACAGTGTTCGCCTGGCACACCGCGGTAGCTCAGTGGTGCAGTGTTCACCTGGCACACCGCGGTAGCTCAGTGGTACAGTGTTCACCTGGCACACCGCGGTAGCTCAGTGGTACAGTGTTGGCCTGGCACACCGCGGTAGCTCAGTGGTACAGTGTTCACCTGGCATACCGCGGTAGCTCAGTGGTACAGTGTTGGCCTGGCACACCGCGGTAGCTCAGTGGTACAGTGTTGGCCTGGCACACCGCGGTAGCTCAGTGGTACAGTGTTCACCTGGCACACCGCGGTAGCTCAGTGGTACAATGTTGGCCTGGCACACCGCGGTAGCTCAGTGGTACAGTGTTGGCCTGGCACACCGCGGTTACAGTGTTGGCCTGGCACACCGCGGTAGCTCAGTGGTACAGTGTTCGCCTGGCACACCGCGGTAGGTCAGTGGTACAGTGTTCGCCTGACACACCGCGGTAGCTCAGTGGTACAGTGTTCACCTGGCACACCGCGGTAGCTCAGTGGTACAGTGTTCACCTGGCACACCGCGGTAGCTCAGTGGTACAGTGTTCGCCTGACACACCGCGGTAGCTCAGTGGTACAGTGTTCGCCTGACACACCGCGGTAGCTCAGTGGTACAGTGTTCGCCTGACACACCGCGGTAGCTCAGTGGTACAGTGTTCGCCTGACACACCGCGGTAGCTCAGTGGTACAGTGTTCGCTTGGCACACCGCGGTAGCTCAGTGGAACTGTGTTCACCTGGCACACCGCGGTAGCTCAGTGGTACAGTGTTCACCTGGCACACCGCGGTAGCTCAGTGGTACAGTGTTCGTCTGGCACACCGCGGTAGCTCAGTGGTACAGTGCTCGCCTGACACACCGCGGTAGCTCAGTGGTACAGTGTTCACCTGGCACATCCATGACCCAGGTTCTAATACCATGGTGGGCAACATAAAACGTAGCCATTTTTCACAGTCCATCTTAGCAGTAGGATTGCTGTGGTGGCTCATTGATGATTTAGGTCCCTTACGCCTCTTTCTTGTCATGGCTATCCAGGGCCGGATCTGGGGGGGGGGGGGGGGTTCCTGGGTTCCGGACCCCCCCCCCCCCCTGGCCATTCGATGTACCTCACTCAGTCAGAAAAAGATATATATATATGGAGTTTTTTTAAAGCTCTTAATTTAGTTGACACTGGTGGTAAGTAAAACGTTCCTCATTCTACTCAAGTTCCTCGAGCGGACACGTTTTTGTCACCCCTAACCCCTTAAAAAATTTTTGGAACCCCCCCCCTCCAAGAGTAAGTGATCCGGCCCTGCTATCCCCGTCTGTTATATCGCTAATGGTGGGTGTCGACGTTAAACTTCAATGTTCGTTATCTCAGTGTGCAGTCCAGGCTATTTTGGAGCTAACTGTGACGTTATACTTCAATGTTCGTTCCTTATCTCAGTGTGCAGTCCAGGCTATTTTGGAGCTAACTGTGACGTTATACTTCAACGTTCGTTATCTCAGTGTGCAGGCCAGGCTATTATGGAGCTAACTGTGACGTTATACTTCAATGTTCGTTATCTCAGTGTGCAGGCCAGGCTATTATGGAGCTAACTGTGACGTTATACTTCAATGTTCGTTATCTCAGTGTGCAGGCCAGGCTATTATGGAGCTAACTGTGACGTTATACTTCAATGTTCGTTCTTTATCTCAGTGTGCAGGCCAGGCTATTATGGAGCTAACTGTGACGTTATACTTCAATGTTCGTTATCTCAGTGTGCAGGCCAGGCTATTATGGAGCTAACTGTGACGTTATACTTCAATGTTCGTTATCTCAGTGTGCAGGCCAGGCTATTATGGAGCTAACTGTGACGTTATACTTCAATGTTCGTTATCTCAGTGTGCAGGCCAGGCTATTATGGAGCTAACTGTGACGTTATACTTCAATGTTCGTTATCTCAGTGTGCAGGCCAGGCTATTATGGAGCTAACTGTGACGTTATACTTCAATGTTCGTTATCTCAGTGTGCAGGCCAGGCTATTATGGAGCTAACTGTGACGTTATACTTCAATGTTCGTTATCTCAGTGTGCAGGCCAGGCTATTATGGAGCTAACTGTGACGTTATACTTCAATGTTCGTTATCTCAGTGTGCAGGCCAGGCTATTATGGAGCTAACTGTGACGTTATACTTCAATGTTCGTTATCTCAGTGTGCAGGCCAGGCTATTATGGAGCTAACTGTGACGTTATACTTCAACGGTCGTTATCTCAGTGTGCAGGCCAGGCTATTATGGAGCTAACTGTGACGTTATACTTCAACGTTCGTTATCTCAGTGTGCAGGCCAGGCTATTATGGAGCTAACTGTGACGTTAAACTTTAATGTTCGTTATCTCAGTGAGCAGGCCAGGCTATTATGGAGCTAACTGTGACGTTATACTTCAATGTTCGTTATCTCAGTGTGCAGGCCAGGCTATTATGGAGCTAACTGTGACGTTATACTTCAATGTTCGTTATCTCAGTGTGCAGTCCAGGCTATTATGGAGCTAACTGTGACGTTATACTTCAATGTTCATTATCTTAGTGTGCAGTCCAGGCTATTATGGAGCTAACTGTGACGTTATACTTCAATGTTCGTTATCTCAGTGTGCAGTCCAGGCTATTATGGAGCTAACTGTGACGCTTGCAGACCTGAGTGCAGTAACACTCCTTGTGACAACATTGGTCAACAAAACACATGCCCTGGTAAGTCACTCTTTCTGTGGACAAAGTGAACCAATGGTATATCTGTACTCGTAAATAAATAATGTGGTTTGCTGAATTATGTAGATCATCTCTCAAACGTATTGTAATAGTACAACAAATAAATACATCCCTGAACATTAGTAAAATAAATAGATGAATAAATGAATTAATTAATTTTTTTAATGTCACTGTATTTCAATGGTTGGTTACTATCAGCGATGATTCTCGTGCTCGTGTTTGTTCCATTCATTTATTTGTAGTCATTAATTAGCAGCGAGACTTTGTGTCTAAAGGGGCAAATGAATGTTGGACAAATTGGTTGTTTGTGTTGTGGAACGTTTTGGATTTATTTATCAGAGAAACCCACATGTGTTTATATTTTATTTCATTTTTTTAATTTTAATAGTAATCAGGTTTTGTTTTGCCTCTTTGAGAAAGCATATAGAGAGAGACCTATAACTGCTGAAGACCAAACTCTTGAGGCAATACATCCACTGTATCCACAGTATCATAATGTTATGTTTAAACAGCATACAGCCTTTGCAACCCAAACCCATGTCAACAAGGTGGAACATGCCAGCCTGTTGTGAACTCCAACTCACACATCTGTCGTTGTCCTGCTGGATACACTGGAACCAACTGTGAAAACGGTAAGCCTGGAACATTTTATAAATATGGACATACATCAGATCATTGACATTCTTGCAATCTTCATAAAATCTTAATTATTAGATATGTGATTGGAATTAACTAAAAGCGAGAGAACTAAAAATGGCAGAAAGATCTCAAAGGATTCCACCGCAAAAACTGACTTTAGTGCCATTCCCATTGGGAATTGCGAAGAGTCAAGTAAAACCTAATAAGCTCAAATTAAAATTGAACCTGAGCAAGCTGCAAGTCTGTGCATCGTGTGCGGCCATAGGTCACTGATTCAGTCCCAATTTAAAAAAGCAAAACAAAATTAAAAAAAAACTCTGATTAAGCCAATATATGAGCTTAACGAGTTTCTATAAACGCTCGCTGAAAACAGGTTCTAATCTACCACTACTGGAAAAGGGCGCATCCATTTGTGAACCACCCACATTCGATCTGTGACTTCTTTGGGATAAAACCTAGTCTACAGATTGCATCATGCCGAGTCATTTATGTCCTACCTCTCTAAAGTCAGATCTGTTTTAATTCAAGTCAGATGCCCTTGCAGATCTCGAAAGCACAGTACAATCAGCATAGGAGGTAGAGCAATCTCCTGTTTTGCTGATGACATTGTGTCATAAACTTCCCGTGCGTGTTATAAAATAATTAGTTTTATTCTCAGAGGATTCCTACAAACTTGATATTAGTTTGTAAACAGTTTTTCATATTCCAATTTCACGTAAACACGCATTCATCAAAAGGCCCTTTTTTTAAATGCAGTTACACAAGTTGAGGCAGAGAGATAAACTTGAAACATTAAAGACGTAAGATACACAACAGTTGGAACTCAACATCAATATACGTTTTGCTAATTTTATGGTTCTCTTCTTTCTCACTCAAAGCAGTAGAATAATAATTAAAACGGAATTCAAGAACATATTTGTCCTAAAGTAATAAAATATTAAATAGCTGAACTATATTTTTTTTTTCTGAAGCAATCCCGTTTACGTGTGACAGAAAATTACACTTATCAATTTGTGAAAATATCTTATGCATTTACAAAATTAGTTTCAATATTATATTTCCAACAAGTAAATCACAAAAAATATAAATATTCAAATTACTGTGGCTGTCATGAACAGAATCCAGAATCATCACATGAAAAACAGAAATAGCCTACACAGTAACACAATATTTTATGTCACACAAAATAAGCATTCACTCATCTCGATTTTCCTATACTCTTGTGAAACATGGACCATCACAGGAGATCGACAACGAAGAATACAAAGCATGGAGATGAGGTGCTACAGAAGACTTTTGGGCATTTCCTATACCCAGCACATCACCAACGACGAAGTCCGACAGACCAACACACTTGCCATTGGACAACACGATGACCTGCTCACAGTGAACATGTAAAGAAACGGAAACTCCGATGGTGTGGCCACGTCACTAGAGCATTAGACCTTGCAAAGACCCTCCTGCAAAGGCACGTTGCAAGGAGGCAGAAGAAGAGGGAGACAGAAAAAGAGGTGAGAGGACAGCATTCGAGAATGGACTAGCTTGACACTGAGGGAAGCCATGAGGGTGGCTGAGGATAGAGAAAGATGGAGTACGCTGGTTAAACGATCATCTGTGGTGCCCCACGACTTTCGAGTTACGGGATGGTATGGTATAGGACATGACATCTCTCACCATGCTCCACACTTACTACTCCACTCACTCTTTTGCCTCTCCCTCTTCTCACGCTCTCTTTCACTACACAACACAGCACCACACCCATCCCCGTCCTACATACACACACATAAATATACATTCATCTAAATAAATCTCCACAAACACTCAACACTTACACTTAAAGGAGAACATTACAATATTTCTCATATAAGACGTTATATAACGTTATAAGACGTTAGACGAAGCAAGGACCCTCACAGCAGATCTACAACGAAGAATACAAAGCATGGAGATGAGGTGCTACAGAAGACTTCTGGGCATTTCCTATACCCAACACATCACCAACGACGAAGTCCGACAGACCATCACACAAGCCATTGGACAGCACGATGACCTGCTCACAGTGATGAAGAACCGGAAACTCCGATGGTATGGCCACGTCAAGAGATCATCAGGCCTTGCAAAGACCATTCTGCAAGGCACAGTGCAAGGAGGTAAAAGAGGGAGACCGAAAAAGAGGTGAGAGGACAACATTCGGGAATGGACTGGTTTGACATTGAGCGAAGCCATCAGGGGGTTTCAGTATAAATAGTATCCCCACTTTCTCGAAATTTAGTGCTTTAAGTTCCCACTGTCGCTGTCTTTCTCACTTGCTCTTTCTCATTCCTGCTCTGTTCTATCAATCTGCTATACTATCTTCTTCCTTGCTAGACCAGTCACCTACCTTTTTTCTTGAAAACTCTTCCGGGACAAGACTCCTTATTTGTGTATGAGGTCTGTTGGATCCGCTTGGGAATATTGGACGCTTTCTGCCAGTTGGTCACTGGGGCTTCCTATGATGTTATTATTTAGCAATGTAGGCATTTTATATGTATGTGTTTTGTTGATAATTTATGATGTTTGCATTCTATTTTGTTTTTGTAAACGGGGGTTCGATAAATTAGAGTGCAGCCTCCGCGTCCCCTGCGTGGGATGTCTTTATTGTAAAGTGACTGGCTGGTGGAGAGCTTTCAGTTTTACCAATAGGGTTGTTTCAGCAGATCTTTAATGCGGATCAGGGGTTGTCCGGTCCTGATTTGGCTCGGAAGAGTCCGCTGGACCTAAAGCAATAATCATGTAATGTAATGTAATCAGGGCTGCTGAGGACAGAGAAAGATGGAGTGTGCTGGTTAAACGATCATCTGTGGTGCCCCTACGACCTCCGAGTTACGGTACTGGATAGGATGGGACGTTATATTAGATAGAACAATTTAGGATACTATTACGACATTATAATTAAAATGTCTTTAAATATTACTAATTTTACATTAGGTATAAATATGGCAATGTGGTAACAAGACAATAAAGTATATTATTCTAATTGATACATCGACTTTCAGACTGTGACAGCCAGCATTACGGCGTCAACTGTAATAGCACGTGTGGCGCAGGTTGTAATGGTGGTACTTGTGACTCAGTGTCAGGACGCTGCATCATCAGCAAATGTCTGGCTGGCTTTCAACAGACGCCACAGTGTGACCAAGGTGACATTTATTGATGTTTTCGACACTTTCCCCGAATTAATTACGTAATTCATTAGAGGTAGACTACTAGTAGTCATCCTCGTTCTGCGGTCTTTCAGGTGTTTATTTCATCGCATGGCGTGAGTACTTATCACAATCGTTCACACTGATTTCCATCAATGATGTTTCTGAAGTAAAGGGTAAAGAGGGTAGGGAGTTTTTGCAATTATATTTGTCTTCTTCGCTTCCTGCATGGGAAATCCCGGGTTACTATAACAGGACGTCATGTATGATGTAGCAGACGACGACGAATGTATTTTTTCGGCATTTTAAAATTAGGCCTCTGAGCTATGCTTTAATTATTTATTTATTTTGTTATTTTATCATTGTTATATAGCGTATTTTTTCAGCTCTAGATCTGCTCAAGGCGCTGGCCGATACAGGATCTAACTCAAGCTACCCAAGGGCGCCCACTTGCTGCCTGACCCACACAGTTTGACACTCAGACCACTGAGGACAATCCTAGGCGACCGGGATGGTGGAGAAAGGAAAACTATGCACTGAAACAACCATCAGTCTTTGCCACAGATTAATAAAAATATTTATGAGCTCTAGTGAGAAAGGGCGCTGTATGTTAATTATTAATATTATTAATAGCAACAGCAAGATGGCCAGTGCTCACAGCCAATGTGTATGCCCAGGCCACAAACACGCAACCTTCGAATACGATCTCGCCACTCTACAAACTGAGCTATTCCGTGTGTCGACAGGCAGGCGGTTATCGGGGCTGAATCATGTAGGAAACAAACGTTTCACCACGTCCACGGGAAATGTTTCTTTCGATTTCAGTTCAACGCATAAATACGACAAAGAAATGCACCCGAGGATGAATGACTGAATTGTGCATGTACCAGACATATTCACATTTTATATGTTTACAAAATACACTCTCAGAAAGCTTGCAGTTTTCTTTCTTCAAATCATGGACTTTGGTGAAAGAAAATTTCGATTTTGCCCTAGAAATCAAACTAGAACAAACAACACGCCAGCACAGATACGACCGTTCTAAGAAATAAACCAGGGAATCACCACCAAAAATATTTTCGTTGAGTTGCAAAAGTCTCTTGTGTTGGTTTTCGCTGGTTTGATATTGATTCCGACGGGAAAAGTAAACACGAACTAGCGTCGCCCGACGCAAGGGCGATCGTTCTAAACAATAACCCAGGGAATCACCGAGAAAAATATTTTCATTGAGTTGCAAGAAGCCAATACTTTTAGTGTTCTCGATTTTTATTATAATTTCGACCGAAAAAGTAAACAGGAACTAACCTCGCGCAAGCACAGATGCGATCGTTCAAAAAATAAACCAGGGAATTACCACAAACAATATTATCGTTGAATTTCAAAAAGTCAATACTGTTGGGTTTCGCGGTTCAGATTTTGATTTCGACCGAAAAAGTAAACAAAAACTAACGTCGCGCAGGTCCAGATGCTGTCGTTATAAAAATAAACCAGGGAAATATTCTCGTTTAAGGTGCGGTCTGACGGGAAACGAATCAGACGCAAAGCGGTAAACATAGCAAAGCGTCTGCTGCTATAAGCAATTGCTTTGCTTTGTGAAGCGGTCACACGATGAGAAGTTTTGCATATAAATCTGCGTGGAAGCAATGCGCAATTAGTAGTTGTAAATCAGTTACCTCCCTTTCCGTCAGATTGACCCTCACAGAAGAAGTCCATGAGGCCTTTTTCGGGGTTTGGTTTCTGTAATTTTGACTTCTAACATTCCATAATGCCTCGTGGCTTTGAATTGGATCGAGGAGAATAAACGTATCGTCTTGTTTCAGATTTGCTAATGACCCAGTAGCTTTTGATGCCGTCATGATCGCTGAAATGATAACCTAGTTTTCGTACGTCGGCTCATCTGATTGGCTGGCATTCAAATGCTTCACTCGAAGCAAAGCAAAATTTTAGAGCAGGTTCTAAACTGAAAGCATCCGCTTTGCTTTGCTTCGCGCTTTGCTGCTGTTATGCTTTAGGCCTAGTCACACGATAAACATAGTCAAAACTACGATGTTTCGTGTTTTACTGGCTGTTTTGCTTCTTGTTTCACTTCCCGTCAGACCGCACCTTTAGTTGCAAACACTCCCTACTACTTAATAGTTACGGGCAAGAAACACTACTTTTTGTTGAATAACATGTAACTGATTATATAATCATCTATTATTCTCCTTTCAGAAACCGTTTCTGAGCCCTCTGAGAATCTGGTAGGACCTATAGTTGGTGCCATTCTGGGTGTTGGCGTTCTCATATGTGGCACTCTGCTGGTAGTGTTCAGGTAAACGTGTATTGTTTGTTGCTTTCCTCTGAATGTGTTTTATGTAATTTATGTTTGTTTGATCAATTCGGTTCAGAATTCAATTTATTCTCTATACACATAATGATGGTTTTAGGCACACACGCATACACCTTAACAGTTGCTTACACTCACAAACGCATTAAAACCACCATGCACCTCCCCCCCCCCACCCACCCGTATTTTTTTTTCTCTTCCCCTTCACTTTGAAATCTTTTTTTGTCGAAAAATTTTTTTTTCTTTTTATAAAAAAATTTCCTTTTTCTATTTTTTGTATTTTTTATCAATGTTCTGTTGTTGTTTACTGTCGTCCGCCAGTGATATTTTGACACATTATTATTATTTGGGTAGCACTTATTTAAGCCTTGTGCTTTTGTGCGCCATGATGTTTTGCCTTGTATTAATATCTGGTTTGTTTGTTGAATAAATTTATGTTAAAACAATTAAAAGCAAAAAAAAAGCGCATTAAAAATCGTATTCTTTTAATAATTTAACAGTAGATAAATAAATATAACAATTTTCCAAATATCAAAACTCTAATAATTTTAACTATTTGGATAATATAATCTATCCTCCTTTGTTCAGCCCTAATTTTATCTCATGTAGCCGTGATCTTTAAAGAATAACCCTAATGTTTGTTTGATTTTACTTGAATAGTTTCCTGTGTTGTATTTTTATCATAGCTTGGAAAACAATAATCTTTACAAAATATATATTTTCTGTTACAAGTGTCTACGGCTCTACTCATTCATACCTTGCTGATAATGTCCCACTCCTTCTCGCAACTTGCTCTTCTCATACAACATAACCCCTTGGGGTCATGAGCAATCTTGCCACTGTAGATTGTTCTAACCTATAAAGGGAAAAGTGAAAGCCCCAGTTGAAAACCTGTCTTTCCTTTATAGGCAAGACCGATTCACTGCGGCAACAGTTCCCCCCGTTGGAGTGCCGGGGGTTTCAGTATAAATAGTATCCCCACTTTCTGGAAATTTAGTGCTTTAAATTCGCACTGTCGCTGCCTTCCTCATTTGCTCTTCTTCGCTAGATCAATGACCTACCTTTTTTCTTGAAAACTCTTCCTGGACAAGACTCCTTGTTTGTGTAGGAGGTCTGTTGGATCAGCTTGGGAGTGTTGGACGCTTTCTGCCGGATGGTCACTAGGGCTTCCTATGATGTTATTATTTCGCAATGTAGGCATTTTATATGTATGTGTTTTGTTGATAATTTATAATGATGTTTGTATTCTATTTTGTTTTTGTAACCGGGGGTTCGATTAGTTGGGGTAAAGCCTCAGCCGTCCCCTGCGTGGGATGTCTTTATTGTAAAGTGACTGGCCGGTGGAGGGCATTCAATTTTCCCACTAGGGTTGTTTTAGCAGATCTTTTATGCGGATCGGGGGTTGTCCGGTCCTGATTTGGCTCGGAAGAGTCCGCTGGACCTAAAGCAACAATCAATCAATCAATCAAACTCATACAACACACTCCTTCTCTGGATGCCCTACCATTTTATCTCCGCAGCATACCAAATATCAGCACCTTCAAAGCAAACCTCAAACCTCATTTCTTCTCTAAAGTCGTCTCCTGATCTGTTCTGTCTTTAAACTTCTTCTTCCATATTGACTCATCCTTCTTGTGTGTGCGTGCGTGTGTGTGTTTGTGTGCGTGTGTGTGTACGCCTGTTTTGTGTGTGCATTTGTGGGGAATCACTTTGTTTATTACTGCCTCGCCCTCCCCCCACACCCCCCCTCTCCCCAATCCCTTTTGATTTCGTCTGATCCCAGCCATTTATGTATATATGTTCTGCGCTTTTTGGGAATCTGGGCAATTCTAGAATTGGCCTGCCTATTTCTGGAATTCCAACATTGGTTAGGGTTCGGGTTAGGGTTAGGGTTACGGAAAGGTTTAGAGTTAGGTCCTAACCCTAACCCTAGCGGGCCAATGTTGGAATTACAAAACTGGGCAGCCCCTTCTATAATACTACTAATTCCAAAAAAGCGCATATATATATATCTCCAAGTCAATAGCCGCATCCTTCAGACTTTTTACTTTTCTTTTATTGAGTCCGTTTTTACCTTTTCTTTTATCTGCTGGCATGGAAGTTTGCATTAAAAACAAAAGTGTGCTTGATCGAGTGGTAAATGTCTGTGGGAAGGTCGTGGGAGTGAAACAGGGGAGTCTGCAGGTGTTGTGTGAAAGGAGTGCTGTGCGGGAAGCCAGTTGCATTGTGCTGGATAGCACTCATGTGCTTGCGCACCACTTCCAGCTCCTGCCTTTTGGAAGGCGCTACCGAACACCAAGGGTCAGAACTCTCAGAAAAACAAAAAACAGTTTTATCCTAAAGGCTGTCTCATTACTTAAAAAATGGCATGTGTGTGTGTGTGAGTGTGTGCGTTTGTATTTGTCCAAAATAATTTCATGTAACATTTGCTGTCGTTTAATGTTTGCATGCATAAGTGTAATTATATTAATGTGTGACAATTGTATCCCTATTGTCATGATCATTGTTGTTGATATCATTATTGCGATGTTTATTCCTTATTGATTGTAATTGTACACAACAATGAAATTTCTTGTAAAAGATAATAAATTTGTCTTATCTTATCTTTTATATATATATATATATATATATATATATATATATATATATATATATATATATATATATATATATATATATATATATATAATTTATTTTTCAGACTTTCCTTTATACTCCAAACTTACAATAATACCGCAACATTTGAGTTGACAAATGTTGCGGTATTATTGTAAGTTTGGAGTATAAGTTTGAAGAATAAGTATGGAGTATACGTTGGGAGTATAAGTTTGGAGTATAAAGTTTAATTCTCACTCTTTGTGTTGTAGCTGGAAACGCCGTGCAGCAGGTCCGAACATCAGAAATACAACAACCAGTAAGTGTTTTTGTTTGTTGTCTTCCCTTTGTTCCCCATCTGACTCCAGTCCACCTTTTGACCTTCTTCATGATTGTTGTCTTCCCTTTGTTCTCCATCTGACTTCAGTCCACTTCTTTACCTTCTTCATGATTGTTGTCTTCCCTTTGTTCCCCATCTGACTCCAGTCCACCTTTTGACCTTCTTCATGATTGTTGTCTTCCCTTTGTTCTCCATCTGACTCCAGTCCACCTTTTAACCTTCGTCATGATTGTTGTCTTCCCTTTGTTCCCCATCTGACTCCAGTCCACCTTTTGACCTTCTTCATGTTTGTTGTCTTCCCTTTGTTCCCCATCTGACTTCAGTCCACTTCTTTACCTTCTTCATGATTGTTGTCTTCCCTTTGTTCCCCATCTGACTCCAGTCCACCTTTTAACCTTCGTCATGATTGTTGTCTTCCCTTTGTTCCCCATCTGACTCCAGTCCACCTTTTGACATTCTTCATGATTGTTGTAGCACTTGGAAAAAACTGACCGTGGCCAATTCCCCCGTTGGGGTGCCGGGGGTTTCAGTATAAATAGTATCCCCACTTTCTGGAAATTTAGTCCTTTAAATTCCCACTGTCGCTGTCTTTCTCATTTGCTCTTTCTCATTCCTGCTCTGTTCTATCAATCTGCTATACTATCTTCTTCTTCGCTAGACCAGTCACCTATCTTTTTTCTTGAAAACTCTTCCAGGACAAGATTCCTTATTTGTGTATGAGGTCTGTTGGATCAGCTTGGGAATATTGGACACTTTCTGACAGGTGGTCACTAGGGCTTCCTATGATGTTATTATTTAGCAATGTAGGCATTTTATATGTATGTGTTTTGTTGATAATTTATAATGATGTTTGTATTCTATTTTGTTTTTGTAAACGGAGGTTCGATAAATTAGAGTATAGCCTCAGCGTCCCCTGCGTGGGATGTCTTTATTGTAAAGTGACTGGCTGGTGGAGAGCTTTCAGTTTTACCACTAGGGTTGTTTCAGCAGATCTTTGATTCGGATCAGGGGTTATCCGGTCCTGATTTGGTTCGGAAGAGTCCGTTGGACCTAAAGCAATAATCATGTAATGTAATGTAATGTAACACAGAGAAATCCAAGAGGCATGAGCAAAAGATGGAAACAGCCCATTTTGCCAAGGGAACTTAATGACGATTTTGTTGAACAATAAATGTTTATCCCGTTTAGATATTTATTTTGTCATTGCTGATATCTGTATTCTTTTGCTTAGACCGAACTGTTTCAATGTTCAGGAGCTCTGCCTATGACACAAGTACCCAGCACATCGGGAAAAAGGGAAGCGGAATCTTCCGAAACCCTTCACAACCCCGAGCAACCCAAGCCTGTGGGATTAAGTGACGTCAGTGTGTATGAGATTGTCCCTGAACATTCTTATGACGCACTTCATCCTTACTCAAATGACGGCACACCAGAAAATGACGCATACACAAGCCTCCGCGTGACAGGAAAGAAACAATGTAATTAAGAACAAAACATTACCAGTTTAGCTGAAGATGCAGTTATGTCGGTGGTGAACAGTAGACGCTTCCACAGCTTTGCCCCCTTTGGGTATAGTTATGTTGTGCATGCACCAATAGCATCAGCAATAGATTTTGCCCTTTTTGAGTGTAAACTGGGATTCACCAAATAATCATACACGGAAGTGACCATTAATTTTTCTGCTTGGTTTGTGATAAAATCAGTTCAATTCAATTCAATTCAATTCAATAATTTATTTTAACGTCTATTCACATGAGAGTTTTTAGACCGTAAACACTTTATCACTCATAGAGATACAAACATTACAGCAAATCTAACAATTTAAAGCTGAACCATAACCATAAATAATAATAGCCTATTACAAAATTTTACCAACTGCAGATATGCAAATTATGTGGGCAGAGTCTGTGATAAAAATTGCTCCATAACTGTTATAATTTAAAAATGCTTTTGTTCTGTCCACTTGAGGAAAAAATATATTTTATACAACACTGAACGTGTCAAACTCTTGCTTGCCTTAGTAATACTGTATTGTGCCTGGTTATATCTTAAAATTAAAAATAATTATGAGTGACTGTAATTAAAAAAATAAATTAGATTATTGTATTATGTTATATTGAAATACTTTGAAATACTCAAAAATCACAACGAGCTAAATGTTGGTCTGTCAGTTGGTTGATTGCGTGCCCTATCTCAAGGACCACCAAACAGAATTTGAGAAAGCCTCAAAGGAATATTACCTGGGTTGATGGTCAGCCTTCCCTTGTCATCGTGTTTGCTCTACCACAAAAGTCAAGGTCGCTGGTAGCAATTATTTGCCTAACAGTCAAAGTGGAGCTCTGACGATGCACTCAGCTAACTGTATAGTTTGTTTAATTCCTATATAATCCTACTATATTCAGTAACTCGACAGTCATTGGTGCTTTGTTTAGTTACTCTATTTCAAAACTGGTTTGGGTGGTCGAGTGGTTAATGTTTGAGACCATCAGTCGGAGAAGGAGAGATAATGAAAACCTAGCTAATTATTAGCTATATATTTTGTCTTTACTGGTTAGTACAACCTATTTATATGGCTATCCTTCTTTGCTTACATATTGTTCTGCTTTGAAAACGGATCATCTGACTGATACATTAACTGGTCGGTGCTCATTCATGATTAATGAAATCATTTAATAAATGTGTTGTTTGTACATGCAGTTCGGTTATTTAAAAGTTTGATTAAATTTTATGTTAGTACCTTAGGCAGTATATTATTTGTTTTACAAGTGTTATGCTGAATAAATAATAATTAATTAAAATATGACATTTGTTCATATAGTATGTTTTATTTACAAATATTAAACCATGTAATACATTTAACATTAATTCATGCTGTATGTTTAATTTAAGCAGATTTTGGTTTTAATTAAATCATTTAATTTGCAACAATTATGCAGGTGACAGTGAATAAACTGTTAAGGGTGACAGTGACGCTTTTTTTTAAAAAAGCTTTTTCCACCATCAACATGTGTAGCAAGTTCTCTGGACTTTCTTTAAACGCTGACATTGACAAATCTGATAGTACAATGTGGTTTGAATTTTGGTGTGATGCACATTTTGATTTTGCTATACCCAAAAATTTAGGTGCAAAATTAGGAAGAGTAATTTTTTTAACCAATAATGTGTACTGACAAGATTTTGATAGGTAGTGGACCTTTTTGTGGTAGAAATTGGATTTAAAAAGCATATTAAATAGCACATGTACTGAAATAAAATGGACAATTTTTAATAGTACAAGCGTTCCAAAAGAAATATAACATTGACATTAATTTTGTAACATTATAATGGGTGTGCACAGGCCATCAAAAAGTACATTCTAGAATATATCTAGCTTTAGGATTAGTAACATGCAATGTCTTTGTTCAATTTGAGAACAGCACAGCCCAGTGAACACCGAGTTCTGTATTTAAAACTGCAGAAGTGCTATGACACTCTTTAAAAACAATACAAATATTATTCCATTCAATTTAATTCAGTTCAATAAATCTTTACTAACATTAAATGACTTAAGCACAGCCATTTGTGTCGCGTTTGAATAAGTAAAAGCATGAAAAATAAATGGCCATTCTTAAACGTAACACTTACATTAAACAAAATTAAATGTTGAAAGTAAAAACAATAACAAAAAAAACTTTGTTATTAACTAATTCATCAAAATACAATATCAGGAATATAATTATCAATTCACAGCAAATGTCAATCAAAATCTCCGATCTCTAAATGTGAACATGTCCGTCCTCTGCTATTTTTACAGGTGTTTTACTGAAACTATTCTTACATTTGGTTTTATATTCCGGTATGGTGGCTCGAGTGTGAAGAACAAGAATAATTATGTTTGACAGAGTGGTGAAAGTGTGAGGGAAAGTAGTGGTTGAGCAGCAGAAGAGTCTGCATGAGTTGTATGAATGTAGTTTGTACAAAAGGCTAGGATGATTGCGGGAGACACTACACGTGTTCTGGCCTAACAGTACGACGTTCTTCCATCTGGACTCCGTTTCAGTGTACCCAAGAGTTCCACAATACCAACCAGATCTAGCTTTGTTCCCAAATCCATCTAACTATTACATAAACGTTAATAACAATAATACTAATTCTAATAATAATAATACTCATTCTAATAATAATAATAATAATAATAATAATAATAATAATAATAATAATAATAATAATAATAATAATAAGTCTCGCAGAATGATTAGAAGCGTGTTATGGTGTGAGTGTTTGGGTATGAGTTTTTGTATTGTGTGGGAGTGTGGATGTGTGTGTGTCGGGTTGTCTTAATTTTGTCTCCCCTCCAACTATTTTTAAATGGAGACTTCGTACACGTTATTACTTTACTGTTGCCTGTTGCTTTGTTATAGTCTATGCATTTTTTCAACATTTATTGAGTGAATGTTTGTAATTGCCTTTTCTTACACATTTGTTGTATTTAATTTGTTGTAGCACTGTCAGCAAAGCTTGTCTTAATTTCTCTTTTTGAAATAATAAAGTATTCTTGAATCTTGAATCCTGAATTGAATTGCACAACAAAATATTAAAACATCACAATCAAGGACAGCAAAGGGAAACAATTTAGTATAAAACACGTATCACCACAAGGGAGGCAAATATCAAACCAGACATCACGGAGGAGATGGTGGGATAGGGGGAGGCACTTTGAATGGCTGTTGTCTTATTGAGGGCTCTCCTGTGGAAAATTTCCTATTTACAACACCAGACAATGAATTTCTGTTTTTTAACAGTGTTTGTACCAACAAATTCTAGGAAAAGTCAAAATAGATTCATAAAAGGCATGGTAGCACTGTTGAATTATCTCACAAAACTATTGTAAAAAAAATGGGGTGTCAGGATCATATGAAATGTTGACTGGAAACATATTTTTTTCAAAGAATTGCAGAAATAAATTATGTTTAAACTAAATTGGCCATACATACGAATTATACACATAATTTAAGGTTCAAACATTGACAGACATTTTCCCAACACTCCTGTGCAGTCCCCACGAAGAAACTTGTACGGGTCACAGGTTACGAAGGTGTATGTACAGAAGACCAGGAAGTTGAATGCATCAACAGACCGACCATGCACTGCAGCTAACGAGGTATGATGTTATCCACAATGAAGAGACATTGACAGCGCTACTCACATCCTATCCTATACTATCCCATCCCGTAACTCAAAGGTCGTTGGGACACCACAGATGATCGTTTAACCAGCGTACTCCATCTCTGTTCTCAGCAACCCTCATGGCTTCGTTCAGCGTCGAACCATTCCATTCTCGAGTGTTGTCCTCCCACCCATTTTCTGTCTCCCTCTTCTCTGCATGCAAGAATAAAATAGTGAATCTTACTTCCCTATATTGAACGTTTCGATTAGTTTAGGGTTTATCATTGTGTTAGTTAGTTAGTTATTCATTGCTTACAGGGTCCAGCGGACGGCAAAGAGCCGAATCAAGACCACAAAATCCAGACCGCAACTTCACTGAAAGAGGACTCACCCATAATCGGCATACAAAATCTGCCGAAACAACCCTAGTGGTAACACTGAAGGCAATCCACCAGCCAGTCACTTTACAATAAAGACATCCCACTCAGGGGACGCTGAGGCTATACTCTAATGTATCGAACCCCCGTTTACAAAAACAAAATAAATACAAACATCATTATAAACTATTAACCAAACACATACGTATAAAATTCCTACATTCCCAAATAATAACATCGTAGGAAGCCCCAGTGACCATTTGGCAGAAAGCGCCACATATTTCCAAGCTGATCCAACAGAACTCTCACACAAATGAGTTTTGTCCTGGAAGAGTTTTCAAGAAAAAATTGTAGCATTGTGTTCTTTCCAATATGTTTGTATAAAGCGTCAGAAGCCAGTGTTCTACTGCAGACAAAAGAACAAGATTAAAATACGGATTTCTAGCATGTTGAAGTTTTGCACACACGTACAACCTGTACAAATTAACATTAAAGCTGACAGCATGTTCTTGAAACATGTAGACTGTAAAATACATTTATTTATTTATTTATTTATTTATTTAATACTTCTTATTTAGCGCTTTTTCAGCTTACGAGAGGCTCAAGGTGCTGATCAATACAAGATCTAACACAAGCCGCCCGTGGCGCCCACTTGCAATCTTTGGGCGCATTGTCTGACGCACAGACAACTGAGCACAGACCTGGACGACCAGGGATGGGTAAGAAGGGACCAGGGATGGGTAAGAAGGGACCGGGGATGGGTAAGAAGGGACCAGGGATGGGTAAGAAGGGACCGGGAATGGGTAAGAAGGGACCGGGGATGGGTAAGAAGGGACCGGGGATGGGTAAGAAGGGACCGGGAATGGGTAAGAAGGGACCGGGGATGGGTAAGAAGGGACCGGGGATGGGTAAGAAGGGACCGGGGATGGGTAAGAAGGGACCGGGGATGGGGGACAAGGAACCTAGTGTTTGCTGGGTATATGTGTGTCGTCTAGGACATGGGCGTCATGATCTTTAAAGTCAGTGCGATGGAATGCGTGTGTACACAGACTAGACCTCGGTTTATACTCTCATCCGAAGGAATAATACATATAAGTTGTAACTTAATAGCTGTAGCATAAGTAGTATAGGCCTACATGTGTATAGAATGGGTAGGGTATGCATATTTGAAATAGGAGATCGTCTTAACATTGTGAAACGTGACTGAAGCACTCTCAGTAAACATAGGCTTATGAAACGCTTGGTTAACAGGCTCACATTACATGTCGCTGTGGTACTGATGGGTCAGCCCAGTGTTCTCCCAAGTCTATATTCCCCAGGACATTGTCCCCTAAAATTTAGTTCTATGTTTCTCTAGGTTCTATGTTCCTCTTGGTCTATGGTCTATGTTCATCTAGGTCTATGTTCCCACGAGGTCTATATTTCCCTTGGTTTATATTCTCCTAGAACTACAGTATGTTCCCCTAAGTCTATGTTTCGTAAGTCTATGTTGCTCTAGGTCTATGTTCCCCCGAGGTCTATTTCCCTTAGTCCGTATTTCCCTAGATCTAGGAACCCCTAGGCTAATATTTCTTTAGGTCTATATTTCTCTAGGTCTATATATATTTCCCTTGATATGTAATTGTCCTAGGTCTATATTCTCTAGGTCTACAATCCCCTATGACTATATTCCCTATATCTATATTTCCTAGGCCTACATTCCCATAGGTCTATATCATCTTAGGTATATAGTCCCTAGGTCTATGTTCCTCCAGATCTTTGTTCTTCCACGTGTATTACTTGACAACATGAAGACTGTGCCCATCTCTTCCCCCTTCAGCATGTTCTAGAACAGCCCGCTACCTATTCACAGCTGGGCGAACTAGGCTGTGTTATTTCGTTTTCCTTGTCACTTCCACAGTCCAAATCACGTACTAAGAAGAAGAAGAAGAAGAAGAAGATATTTTTTCGTTTGATGTTACGTCATTTTATGTTAGTGATATCTGACAAAATTTAATGAGACGACTGATATAACACAATATAACCCAAAGTGGATAGAAGAAAGAGACCTAGGAATGATATTAACGATAAGGAAAGAAGAACCTCTTCATCCTAATATCACTCAAGGTTCCATTCTTTAATTAGAATATTATTAAACTATATAACATTTATAATTTTAAATGGAGTTAATTTACCAATGAGAAAATGTATTATATCACCTACAGTATATGATATTATGTACGCAGACGACATTGATTACCAACGCAACAGACAACGAAGACGACATAAACTTGAAATTAATGACGTTATCGAATGATAGATCGGACAAAGTATGTGATTTGAAAAGAAGATGAAGGATAAAGGAAAGGAGCATGAAAATGAGAAGGGGGAGAAGGAGGAGTAACAGCACTTTGCAAAGAGTTGTACAAACATCATGTTTACCGATACAGGTACAAGGAAGAACACAGGAAGACTGAAGGAGAGTGAGTTGTGTAATGTTGGAGGTGTCCTTTTCAGTGCCGTAAGCCTATCCTATCCCGTAAGCGGCAAACTTGTTTTTTCCAACCTAGTTCCAGTCATTCGCCGAAAAAGGCAATCACCGAATTCGAACGAAGCTCTCCGAGTCGAGCGAAGCTATCCGATGTTTTACGAACGAATGCCTGCAGGACTACGTGAAACATACTGGTATAAAAAGGCCGCTGTTGCTTATAGATCGTAACTCGAAGGTCGTAGGGGCACCACAGATGATCGTTTAACCAGAATACTCCATCTTTCTCTGTCCTCAGCAACTCTCATGGCTTCGCTCAGTGTCAAGCCAGTCCATTCTCGAATGTTGTCCTCCCACATTTTTTTCGGTCTCCCTCTTCTTCTGCCTCCTTGCACCATGCCTTGCAGGATGGTCTTTACAAGGTCTGATGATATGGTGATGTGGCCATACCATCGGAGTTTCCGTTTCTTCACCAATGTGAGCATGTCATCCTGTTGTTCAATGGCTTGTGTGATGGTCTGTCGGACTTTATTGTTGGTGATGTGCTGGGTATAGGAAATGCCCAGAAGTCTTCGGTAGCACCTCATCTCCATGCTTTGTATTCTTCGTTGTAGATCTGCTGTGAGAGCCCATTTTTCGCAAGCGCTTAGGGAAATGGAGATTACAAGGGAGCACCGCAGCCTTGCCTTGGAATGAAGACTGACCGTCCTGTTTTTCCAAATGGGCTACAATGGGCTTGTCAAGGCAGCAGTTATTTGTGCGATCCTGTAGAGAACTTCCTGTCGGAACGCATTGTCTGATAAAATGGCTCCTAAATATCTAAACTATGCTTGAGGGATTGACCTTGGACTTTGATATAATAATAATAATAATAATAATAATAATAATAATAATAATAATAATAATAATAATAATAATAATGATATGTATATAGCGCTTTTTCCCAATGACCAATATCAGTTCAAAGCGCAGTACTCACGCATTCATTCTAAACATCCGGCTTCATACAAAATAAGATCAGATATTCGCTAACGAATAAGAGACAACGGAGGGAGGGAGGAGGGGAGAGCTAAGGATGGGTGATAGGGTGGGTTGTGACGGTGGTCTAAATCAAAACCAAAAAACAAAACAAAACAAATGGAGGAATGACCACGATGATGATGGGAGGCAAGATCAGAAACAATTAAGGAAGAGATGAGTTTTCAAGTTGGATTTAAAAGAAGCTATGTTTGATCCATGTTGATGCCATTGGTGTTGTTGGTCATCATTTTGGTCTTTCCTGCACTTATTTCCATTCCATAGGTTCTATAGGTGGTGTCAAGTCTCTGTACCAGCTGTTCAAGTTCTTGTTCTTCTCCAGCCTATCTATCAATGCCATCCGCAAAAGGGAGGTTGGAGACTGTTCTACCCCCCCCCCTCTCTCCCCCATGCTGACTGTGCCTTGGTGATCTGCAAGTGGCATCTGACATGATGCACTCTAGGAAGATATTGCTTTTTGCTGCAGTTTATTATCCCTATCTATCGGGAAACTCTCGGCCGCCTCCCCCGGTGAAGGCGTAGTCGCAGCCAGTGGCGCGCCCAAACCCTACCTACCTAACATTATTTGTGAATTTTTGAAATTTTTGAGATTATTAAAGAGTGTTGGAGAGAATAGGCATCTTTGACGCACACCGATTGTTGTTCTGAACCAGTTTCCGATGGCGCTGTTGTGGAGGACTGCACTGGTAGCCTTGTCATACAGGCTTTTGATGACTTCAATAATTTTAGCAGGATTGTGAAAATAATCTGCGAGGTTAACACTTGCAAATGTAAGCTTTCATGTCGTAGTCGCTAGCGTTTGCCTGGGACTGATCTTGGTGAAACTCAATGGGGTGGTGGAAAGAGAGAGAAAGAAAGAAAGAAAGAAAGAAAGAAAGAAAGAAAGAAAGAAAGAAAGAAAGAAAGAAAGAAAGAAAAAACGAGATGAGAGAGAGGAGAGAGAGAAAGAGCACAGCTAATGTATGTGATTTGTAAAAAAAAAGATGAAGGAGGAAGAAAAGAAGAGTGAAGAGGAGGAGGAGGAGTTACAGCACTTTGCAAAGAGTTGTATAAACATCATGTTTACTGATACAGGTATAAGGAAGTGCATAAAATGACTGAAGGATAGTGAGTTGTGTAATGTTGGAACTGTCTTTTCGGTACCTTAAGACGCTATAGAGAATCAGGAAGTTTACCGAGCACGCAAAGCAAATAATCTTACGATACAAAGCAAACTTTAGAAGCAGGTTCGAGCCTGAGGCGGCGACCAACCATACCCGGCTATGTTTATTCACTGAATTCATTTGCACTTCAAATACTTCACTGTCTTATTCATGACAGAGAGTGACAATAAAACCTGTGAGGTTGTGTTAGGACTTATTCGACACAAGACATAAAAAAGAAGACATTAATTTTATTGTCTTAAACTATAGAAAAATGCTTTGCGACAGAAACTATAAAGGAAAAATATGCAATTAAAATGTCTACATAAAACCCGAAGAACGATCCGAAGACTCGCATAATCCACTCACATTCCTTACTAAAATTCTGTACTAACATCTCATACTATATTATATACAATTTCTGATCACTCAGGCTGTTCTATACATCAAATCTACCTCCCCCCCTCTCCCCAGTCTCTCTCTCACACAAACACACACCATGGCAGCAACATAAGAAATAGACTTTTCAGCTCAAACGAAGTACAGACACAGTGACCCTACGCTTTATGATTATAATCTTAGCTTCTGCTAGAGCTCTCACAGGCTATGATTATAATTATAAAGCGTAGGGTCACGTGCTAACATTTTATTATTGTAGGATATTCAATAGAGACATAACTACTAGATACAAGCTCTCGTATATAAAGATAAGTTATGGATGTATAAATTATGAATATTATTATAAAGCGTAGGGTCACGTGCTAACATGTTATTATTGTTCGATATTCAATAGAGACATAACTACTAGATACAAGCTCTCGTATATAAAGATAAGTTACGGATGTATACATTATGAATATTATTATAAAGCGTAGGGTCACGTGCTAACATTTTATTATTGTAGGATATTTAATAGAGACATAACTACTAGATACAAGCTCTCGTATATAAAGATAAGTTATGGATGTATACATTATGAATATTATTATAAAGCGTAGGGTCACGTGCTAACATTTTATTATTGTGGGATATTCAATAGAGACATAACTACTAGATACAAGCTCTCGTATATAAAGATAAGTTATGGATGTATACGTTATGAATATTATTATAAAGCGTAGGGTCACGTGCTAACATTTTATTATTGTATAGGATATTCAATAGAGAAATAACTACTATATACTAGCTCTCGTATATAAAGATAAGTTATGGATGTATAAATTATGAATATTATTATAAAGCGTAGGGTCACGTGCTAACATGTTATTATTGTTCGATATTCAATAGAGAAATAACTACTAGATACAAGCTCTCGTATATAAAGATAAGTTACGGATGTATACATTATGAATATTATTATAAAGCGTAGGGTCACGTGCTAACATTTTATTATTGTAGGATATTTAATAGAGACATAACTACTAGATACAAGCTCTCGTATATAAAGATAAGTTATGGATGTATACGTTATGAATATTATTATAAAGCGTAGGGTCACGTGCTAACATTTTATTATTTTAGGATATTCAATAGAGACATAACTACTATATATAAGCTGTCGTATATAAAGATAAGTTATGGATGTATAAATTATGCACATTAGAAAGAATATGTCTACTACTGGGACAGCAGCACCGGCACTAAGAATAGGAGATAGACCTACTTACAGTGAAAGGTATTATATTAATTAAAGGGACTCACATTGACCACGCCCTCTCAACAGATCCTTTTAACATTCACAGTGAGTGTTGCCCCACTGACTAAAATAGCTCACAATTAAAAAAAGAACTGTTTTGAAAGTTTAGTTATTGTTTAAATGAATACATTCCGTAGTTTTTGTGCTTAATAACAGCAAGGTCTAGCCACCACTCTGGAGCTAAAAAAACAGACAAAACCCGTTAAAAAAAAAGTCTTGGAAGGATTTTCGCTTTAGGTAGATAAAATATACCCTTTCCTACCCCAGACACCAAAGACGCACACTTCAAGCGGCCTGGTTTGTTCAAAAATAGGGTCAAAGGTCAGGCGGATTTACTGTTAATAACAGGGGAAATAACTCCTTGTCAGAACTAAAGTGGAAAATTCAAACTGTAGAGGTTGGTTTGAGCAACGAAAGCCCACTGTATAATTGGCTAATGTCAAAACAACGAAAGCTCACTGTATTATTGCCTTATGTCAAAACAACGAAAGCCCACTGTATTATTGCCTAATGTCAAAACAATGAAAGCCCACTGTATTATTGCCTAATGTCAAAACAACTAAAGTCCACTGTATCATTGCCTAATGTCAAAACAAGGAAAGCCCACTGTATTATTGCCTAATGTCAAAACAACGAAAGCCCACTGTATTATTGCCTAATGTCAAAACAGCCAATTTTAGGGTAAACCCGTTTTGGCCAAAAGTAAACAAAGCCTTGGGATTGGGGCCTTTTAGCAAGTATATCCCTACGTTATGTGTAAGATTTACATTACAGATAAAAATATATCTCACATCGGCTTCACTTCCACACACATGCATACCCTCACTCCCTTCCTTCCCACTCCCCTTTTTATTTAGTGTCAAACCACGCATTTCAACGTTTGCAAGAGGAGTGACGGTGAACAGCCGCTGTCCTCAAACACATAAGCCATTCCAATAACCCCACCCACCCACCCACCCACCAAAACACACGCCTCTGCTCACCACTCGTACCACCCTAAATAATGCAGTTTGCATATCAAATCCTCCACACCTTGCTTGATGGAAGTTGAGGGGCCGGGTAGATCAGTTGGTAGAGCGGCTTGCTAATAACCGAAAGGTCCCTGGTTCGAATTCCGGAATGACCAACGTGTAACCATATTGTTTTCCATTTACCATCAACTGGTTCTCTGGTGTCAGAATAATGTAACCAGCTTCGCGTAGTTCGATGTCGTGTGACAACTACCCTGGTGGAAGAGAATTACCTTCAGATTATTTTCTACCCTGACCTACTTTGCTGTCACGCACAAAGGACACGCTATTTCTGGCGGGGTTTCTACACAAAGTACAAGCTATTTCTGACGGGTGTTCCTACACAAAGTACAGGCTATTTATGGCGCTGTTCCTACACAAAGTACAGGCTATTTATGACGGGTGTTCCTACAGAAAGTACAGGCTATTTATGACGGGTGTTCCTACACAAAGTACAGGCTATTTCTGACGGGTGTTCCTACACAAAGTACAGGCTATTTATGACGGGTGTTCCTACACAAAGTACAGGCTATTTATGACGGGTGTTCCTACACAAAGTACAGGCTATTTATGACGAGTGTTCCTACACAAAGTACACGCTATTTCTGACGGGTGTTCCTACACAAAGTACACCCTATTTCTGACGGGTGTTCCTACACAAAGTACACGCTATTTATGACGGGTGTTCCTACACAAAGTACAGGCCATTTATGACGAGTGTTCCTACAAAAAATACAGGCTATTTATGACGGGTGTTCCTACACAAAGTACACCCTATTTCTAACGGGTGTTCTTACAAAAAGTACAGGCTATGTATTGACGGGTGTTCCTACACAAAGTATAGGCTATTTCTGACGGTTGTTCCTACACAAAGTACACGCTATTATGACTGGTGTTCCTACACAAAATACACGCTATTTCTGACGGGTGTTCCTACACAAAGTACACGCTATTTATGACTGGTGTTCCTACACAAAATACACCCTATTTTTGACGAGTGTTCCTACACATAGTACAGCCTATTTATGACTGGTGTTCCTACACAAAGTACACGCTATTTATGACGGAGTTCCTACACAAAGTACAAGCCATTTCTGACGGGTGTTCCTACACAAAGTACAGGCTATTTCTGACGGGTGTTCCTACACAAAGTACAGGCTATTTATGACGGGTGTTCCTACACAAAGTACAGGCTATTTCTGACGGGTGTTCCTACACAAAGTACAGGCTATTTATGACGGGTGTTCCTACACAAAGTACACGCTATTTATGACGGGTGTTCCTACACAAAGTACAGGCTATTTATGACGAGTGTTCCTACACAAAGTACAGGCTATTTATGACGGGTGTTCCTACACAAAGTACAGGCTATTTCTGACGGGTGTTCCTACACAAAGTACAGGCTATTTATGACGGGTGTCCCTACACAAAATACTCGCTATTTCTGACGGGTGTTCCTACACAAAGTACACACTATTTATGACGGGTGTTCCTACTAAAAGTACACGCTATTTATGACGGGTGTTCCTACACAAAGTACACGCTATTTATGACGGGTGTTCCTACACAAAGTACACGCTATTTATGACGGGTGTTCCTACACAAAGTACAGGCTATTTATGACGGGTGTTCCTACACAAAGTACACGCTTTTTATGACGAGTGTTCGTACTCAAAGTACACGCTATATATGACTGGTGTTCCTACACAAAGTACAGGCTATTTATGACGGGTGTTCCTACACAAAGTACAGGCTATTTATGACGGGTGTTCCTACACAAAGTACACCCTATTTCTGACGGGTGTTCCTACACAAAGTACAGGCTATTTCTGACGGGTGTTCCTACACAAAGTACGCGCTATTTCTGACGGGTGTTCCTACACAAAGTACAGTCTATTTCTGACGGGTGTTCCTACACAAAGTACAGGCTATTTATGACTGGTGTTCCTACACAAAGTACACGCTATTTCTGACGGGTGTTCCTAAACAAAGTACTGGCTATTTCTGACGGGTGTTCCTTCACAAAGTACACGCTATTTCTGACGGGTGTTCCTACACAAAGTACAGACTATTTATGACGGGTGTTCCTACACAAAGTACAGGCTATTTATGACGGGTGTTCCTACACAAAGTACAGACTATTTCTGACGGGTGTTCCTGCACAAAGTACAGACTATTTATGACGGGTGTTTCCACACTCCCTTACCACACCCAGCACTCTTCCCCACCACACCTGCCTAATTTAAAACATACTGTCATCCTGACCTTAAGTGATTATGGTAACGTAATCGCTTTAGAAAACTATTTTACAGATTTAGATTACAGATAAAACATATATCGCACATCGGTTTCTGTTCCACAAACATGCGTACCCTTATCCCCACCCTCGCCCCATTTAGGGTCAAACCACATGTTACTTTTTGTTAAATAAAAGAAAAATATGTGAGTAATCTTCACCTAGTGTTACAATACATAAAACATAACCTATTTAAATGTGTTGCTTAAATAATTATTTTACTCGAAAGAATTCGTGCATTAAAAATAACTACTCAGTTATTTGTTTCCGTAAATAAAGAAGGAATCAACCGTTTTACCACTTCGTGTTCTAAAGCAAAATTCTTATTTGGCTTGTCGGCTATCAACCCGGATGCGACAATAATATCAGGTATCGGGTTTCACTCACTGCTGAGGGCTTGGTGCAGTAAGAGAGAATGGTGTTCTTCAGTCATTGCCTACACATATAAACCAATTCGCAATGCAAGATGCCTCTATTCACGCTTGATCAGGCATTAAACTTCTTGGTCTTTGTACACACACACTGAAAAGAAGTTTTTCTTTATCAGTTTGCTATTTTCAGTGCACTTGGGAGGTAGCAAACTACACTGAAGAAGAGTATTCATGTGTCAGTTAGCTGATGGACACAGCACTACAGCGTTGTGAACATGTCTTTTTCTTGCGTTTGTTTGTTGGCACTGATGGTGGCGTCCAGCTATGAACAGCCAAGTGGCAATAACTGGGGTAAGAGAATTGGTGTTTCTGACGTATTACATGTTGACGATGATGATGTACCGCTCAAGTATCCATTCATTGAATGCTGATTGAGCATCAAAAATGTACTAACAGTAAAGGAACGCCAATCATTCAGGCAATTCATCTTGTTCGTTTACATTGAATATCGTCAAAGACAGTGGGCTATAACAGTATATTGAACATTGTGATATTATGATTAGAACCAGCGCAAAAAACGTAGTGACTTCAACTACAAAGGCATAAACTCAAGATTCCGAGAAAAGAAGTGAAGTTTGACCTACTTGAATGGATAACACGCCGGTCGTTTATACCCGGAGCTACTTAGATTCAACTACTGAAATAAAAGGAGAGAGAGAGAGAGAGAGAGAGAGAGAGAGAGAGAGAGAGAGAGAGAGAGAGAGAGAGAGAGAGAGACGTTTTGTTTGGAAATCTTTTTTTTTATGAGGAATAAAGATTTTAAACTAATTAATAAATCTAATCTTCCAATCTGTACCTTAACAAATTAATATAATAAACAACTTTGACGCTACCGTGAAAATCATATTACAAACACGCACACACACACACACACACACACATAGTTGTAAACGGGCTTATTTGGGGTCTTTGTTATGGCGCCATGTATCTGGGTACCACATTTTCTAATTATAAGACAACATCAATGACATTATTTTTCGATAGAAGAGAGAGAAAACAGCATGCTCCTGCATTCTGAACAATTTTGTGCTATTAATATGTATTAGGTTATCTTTTAAGTAAACGGGGTCTTTGGGGGTTAAGTGAGGTCCAAAGGGAGACAACCTATACTCTCTTTTCATTTGTTTGTACTTCCGCTTTACTTTCTGTTTCATAGAGAAAAAAATACGGGTCTGGTGAGCGGACGGAGGCGAGGAGTGGGGGTAGTGGTTTCGGGGGAGTGGTTGATTTGTGAGGGTTTTACGGACCTCCTTGAGGGCAGACAGATTTCTGTGCTGATATTAGTGGGAGATTGTTTAAAATTATTTTTCTTTCGTTTTAATTGCTTGTTTCGTTTTGTTCGGCGAAATTTTCTTGAGTATGTGCTTAGCAACATATCAATACAATCGATTTACGGTTCACTGAACTGAAAGCCAAATCTGTTTGGCCGATTTAATTTTTTTAGTTTTATTTTTGTTTATTATTTGTATTTGTTCTCCTATTTATTTGTTGCGAATAGAAATCGACTGGTATAATAATGCCAACTGAGCACCATGGCTCCTCCCCCCCCCCCCCCCCCCCCCTGCCCCCCTTCTCCAAGTTAACGGGTTTGGAATTACGTTCTACGGATAGTTTTGTGTGTGTGTGTTATTTTTTGTTTTGTTATTATTTCCCGCTGTACGCGTCTTTTGCTTGTGTCTTCTGCTTTTTGATCGAGAGTTCAAAGGTTATTCATTTTCATTTATTCAGAAGCTTAGTTTTAACATTTGACGTAAACAAATCTCATAGCTGACCAAAGGGATGACAATAATGGAGAGAAAGAGAGAGAGACAGAGAGAGAGAGAGAGAGAGAGAGAGAGAGAGAGAGAGAGAGAGAGAAAGAAAGAGAGAGATGGAGGGGGGGGGGGGGGGGGGGAATAAAATCACTCTTCGTCATTTTCTCGTCAAAGTTGTATCACCCAGTGTTCAAATCGAGATAAAGCGTTCATAGTTTTGTCCAATCAGTGGTATTTAATAACAGTGACTGAAATTACAACAACAAATATAAAATTTAAAAAAAGGAAAGAAATTACTATGAAAAGCAAGTTTATTACTGATGACATAATTAAAATAATTAAATTATTTTTTTTATTAATAAAGCGCACTTGCCATTAGTTTTCATTTACAAAAGCGCAAAGCATTAATAAAACACCAACAACAACATAACACAAAGACATAAGAATAAAAATACATTAGACTAATAAAAAAAACAGCAAAACAAAATTTAAAATGATTATTTCAATAAAATAACTAGAATGGCAAAGCCCATATGACTCATATGCTACTTATTTAACATAAAAATGAGAGCCCAGAAAAAAAATGAAACGGTGGCATTAAAATGCAAAATAATACAAACTTTGATCTTTCTAAGCTCTTGACCTTGAGATGGCCCTGAACTCCGGTTCCAAATACACTCATGTACTATCAAATAAAATACAGCAAAAGTTGTATTATGTAAAAAAAAAAAAAACAAAAAAAAAACGGTGACCTGGATCTTCAGTGACTTTGACTTTGGGGTGACCTTGACCCTCACGTGACCTCTCATGCATGTCTGATCAAACTAGTTAGTTATTAATTGCTTATAGGGTCCAGCGGACTGCAAAGAGCCGAATCAGGACCACAAAATCAATACCACAACTTGGCTGAAAGAGGGCTCATCCCTGATCGGCATAAATGATCTGCCCAAACAACCCCAGTGGTAACATTGAAGACACTCCACCAGCCGGTCACTGTATAATAAAGGCATCCCACGCAAGGGATGCTGAGGATATACTCTAATTTATCGAACCCCCGTTTACAAAAACAAAATAGAATACAAACATCATTATAAAATATCAACAAAACACATACATATAAAATATCTACCTTGCTAAATAATAATAACATAGGAAGCCCAAGTGACCATTTGGCAGAAAGCTGATACAACAGACCTCACACACAAATGAGGGATTTTATCCCGGAAGAGTTTTCAAGAAAAAAGGTAGGTGACTGTTCTAGCGAAGAAGAAGATATTATAGCAGATATATAGAATAGAGTAGGAATGAGAAAGAACAAATGAGAAAGGCAGCGACAGTCGGAATTTAAAGCACTAAATTTCCGTTAAGTAGATTACCGTCCCCGGACACAAGTGGGGATACTATTTATACTGAAACCCCCGGCACCCCCACGGGGGAATGTTGGAGGTGGAGGTGGAGGGGAGGGTGTCTGATCAAATTACGCTATGTTGTTGCATACTATGGGTTAAATAAACAGCCATTCCACTGTTTAATTACCTATTTTTTATGTTTTTTTACAAGGCTAAAAATGACCTTGACCAAGATAAATGCAAAAACAGAGAACAAAAGATCATTCTATACTCTCTAAATACAACACGTTTGGACTTTATATCTCTCATAGTTTAGGTTTAAGGTCTCTTCAAAGTACCTATACTAACCGACTTCGGACCCCAATGACCTTGATCTTAAAAGTGAGGTTGGAAAAATGTGTATAGTATGTGTGTCTCATTGATACCTATCAAGGATCAAAGATCATAGATGCGCAATATCAATACCCTAGAAAACAAATTAACATTTTGTAAACATTTTTTACCCTGTGACCTTGACCTTGAAGTGAAGTAATTCATTCACTGATCATTTATGGAGTCTTGTGGGTAAACATTATCTTTTCAAACTTGGTTGTGATAGTTGAAATAGGTTTTGTGTAATTAATCCACTTGCAAGACGGTGACAGAGGACGGCAGACGGCTGATAGACAGATGGACGGACGGACTTTTTTTTTGTTAACTGTAATTTTTCGACTATTTAACCTCGCACAATTTTGCACAAATCGGTTTTATTTTGTTTTTGTTTTATTTTGTAGAGAGAGGGGAGTTGGGAGGAAGGTAAGGGGGGGGGAGGATAAGTACATAGCTATGCATGCCAGTCAAAAACACATAATTATTTAAAAGACGAAAATTACAATAAAACCACCGAACATGCAGTCATCTACAGACTTTCAATAATAAGATAGAGACAAAATGGAACTAAGTATAATTAAATTTTAATCAAATAAAACAGAAAAGTTTTAGAATTTTAAAGACAGACTCTTGTTATGCAAAAAGACGAGTTTATCATTCTATGACAAAAAAGCTAGTTATTTTCTTTTCCATTTAAATATTATTTATTTTGTGATGATTTTCCTAAACAAAAAATTTTTTTACACAATCATTAAGTTGTTCTTTTTTTCCTTTCATGTAGACGTTCATTCGTCTGGTAGCTGAAGTCTAAAATAGTATTCTTCTTTACACGGGCTTTTGGATTTTAATATAAAAAAAATATAAACTCTTTAAGCAAACGAACAAGAATGAACTTTTTTGCCTTTCTTAAAATCCCTATTCACGGATTATTTTCGAATAATAAAGTCTAAAATATCAAAATCACTACTACTGGGCAGAAACTGGAAAAATTCCTGCAACTTGTTTTGTCCACAAACAGTCACACAAAAGAGACAAGCAATTGTTTTTCCGAAATCAAAAAACGTTGAATGGGGGGAAGATCAAACATTAAAAAAATCAGTACAGAGAACATAATCAGTTCTCCGAGTAAGGATAATTGTAATTACAAACTAGAAGGGCAAAGCCCATATGATTCACATGCTCCTTACAAAACTCGCTATATTTAACATGAAAATGACTGCCCAGAAAACAAATTAAACAGTGGCATTAAAATGCAAACACCAACTTTGATCTTTCTATGCTCTTGCCCTTAAGATGACCTTGACCTCCAGACGGCGGAAACTTTTTGTTCTCACATTCATTTTTGGACTATTTCGAACTAATCTCGCAAAGATTTTCAAAAATACAGATTTTTTCTTTTTATTTAAGGGGGGGGGGGGGAGGAGTAAGTACATAGACTCACATTGCTATGCATGTAAGTCAAAAATAAACTCGCTACATTATAATCCTGGACAATGACACTTGTCATTTTTATAAAATTTAAAAACAAATTGACAATTTAAATCATTTTTTCCAAAGCATAAAGACAGCTAAATGGTTCACTCAGTCTTTGATGAATGTGATGTAGATGTCGTATATGTCTTTGAAAACTAAAAACACTACTTTGGTCATTGACTGACATATAAAAATATTTTAAAGATGCTGGCAAATGTTTGGCTTCAAAAGGAAAAAGCAGAGACATTGGGAGTACTAAATGTCTTTTGTGTTTTCCATCTAAACCTAGAACCCTACGTAATTCTTTTTAGGAAATGAATGAAAAGAGTAGTACTCAGAGATTTGAATTATCAAAATTGGGCTTTGAAATCACATCAGATCATTAATCCGAAGACAGAACTACCTGATGTGTGATATGGTGAAAAGTTTTGTTTATCTTTTTTACAGTCTAAACAAAACTTGTTTTACAAAAATACAAGCTTTGGATCAAGCACGCTTGTTCTTTTTCACTTTGTTGTAAATGAAGTCCTTTATGTTTTTCCATGTTCTATTTGTCAGAACTGGCTCCTTTGCACGAGCTAACTCAACTTCATGTTTTTGAGGTACGCGATTCAAAGTGACACAAAATGACAAGTGTCGCATGACAGCTTCCACTTCTTCTGCTGACCACTGCCTCTTTCGAACAGCCCTGGAGGATATCAAAACCTGCTTGCTGGTGCGTGGAGACGTTGCTGGCATTTTGCCACAGCTACCGACCGCTTGATTTGTTTTACTTTTCTTTTTTTCAGTGATGTCATCGTCTGATTCTGTTGTTGGCGGTTGCCTTTTTTTATTTCTGGAGGATTTATGTACCTCTGATAGCGAGTATGAAGATGAGGTCAGTGTGGTGTTTGGCTGTTCCACGACAGTTTTGCTACTGCTATTTACACTGACCTCATCTTCATACTCGCTATCAGAGGTTTCATCACTTGAATACTCTGTATCATTTGGTGTATTAGTTTCCAAATCTTCATGCACACCAGACATTCCTTTGTTGACGGCAAAAAGAATCTTCGCGACTTTTGCTTTTTGCAAAACCGACAATGGTCTCATATACGTTTCCCTGTGTACACGGATATCGTGGCCAAGAAAGCCAGCCAAGTGACTCTGATCCCACTTTGAAATCTCCAGTGCTTGAGAAAGCGTTGCAACTTGTTTGCGAAGATTTGTGCATGTGAAGAGTTTGATATCCTGCACTCTTGCTTCTACAGCAAATTCCCGAATTACATCACTTCCTCTATATGGCCTTTCACCCGAAGGTGTTGCAAAAATGTATTTGCTGGAAATAGGTGGATTCATGGTTGATCGGATGCTGAGAAGAGCTTCAATGCTCTCAACCATAGTAGGTGTGAGTAGCAAAGGAACCATTCTATTGAATTTGCCTCGAATTTCTATTCTATCCAAGAAGTCAACAAGCTTTTTCTCTGTTTCTGTTAATCCCTTTAAAATCTGAGGTTGATTTGACTGTCCACACTGGCGACCTTTGTAAAAATCATCTACTTTCATGCGCTGAACCTCTCCACCTCTTTTCCTGTTGAACAAAGATATGCAGCATAACGTTGCTTTTGCTTTGACAGAGTACTGCGAGGACTGGATCTTCTCATTCACAAGCATGTGTACTTTTTCAACATCAGAACAAGACGGGACAACTTTTGGCTTGTTGAATTTCTCTTTTTGGACAGACTGTGCTGCAGTTGAAGACACAAAATCATACCAATCCCCTTTCACAAGAGCATCAAACCTGTCTGCTTCATTTTCGGCGCTTGCATCTTGGTCCTTGATAGCATTGGCCCTCTTGATTGCATTGCATTTCTTCAGAGAATAGCCAAGTCTAAGTGCCAGACTGCCTTTCTTAAAATGATGAGTACCTTCATCAAATTCAGCCATTTCACGAACGGCTTCAACTAAAGATCTGAAATTTTCAACTTGTATAGCCTGTGAAAGAGATGAAATTCTCATGTGAGAGTTTTGCCTCATCAACTTTACAAGTCTGCCCAGCTCTCGCATACGGGCACTGATCTGATTGGGTGTGTGCTCTTCATTATCTCTTCTAGAATGACAACGTTCCCCAAGCTTTAGTATCAATGAGTCACTGGCGACAACTCTGTAGATATCATCTTTGTTCATGCTAGACACAACCTGTTCAAAAAAAGCAGAAGACATATCTGGAGGAACTGGGGCCATGAGAACTCCTTTGCGCCTTGCCTCTCTGACAGTCTTTCCATCTATCATGGATGCACTTTTACATCTGTGTATGTGATCACCAAGACTGTTTCGGCTATACATACCTTTGCAAAAATGACAAACGATCATCTTTTCTGGATCTGATAAAGATTGGTTCCTGTATTTGGGAATAATTGTCCCTTTTTTTTCACGCAACACTTGATAATTATGGGCATAATCACCTTCATTCAACATATTGACCCAAGCCTGACGCCTTTCATCACTACCCTTCTGCATTCCCAAAACAGCCTTAACTTCCAGCTCATTCTTGTGTTTTCTTTCCATGTGCCTGCTCATCTTTATTACAAAATTATGACAAAACTTGCAACAATGTTTTTTGTCCCATTTGTATTTCTTAGTTTTTGAGCTACTGTCCTTGCCTGTGTGCCTTTTCTTGGTCTTTGAGTAACACTGCTTGTTCATCCATTGGTCCTTCTTCGGTTTCTCTGGGGTCAATTCAGGAAACATACTGGATGCACTAGAATCCTCTGAAGTTTCCTGCAATCATTAATCAATATATTATCATTGACTCTGTCTCTGTTCACTCGCATTTCTTTCAAATAACCTTAAAGACTAGTTTTCTTTTTTCTGTTTATATTTTTATTTTATTTCGTGGCAATCAACTTCTGACTTGGTAAAGCTATAAAGTATTTGTTTATATCAAAATCAACCCACAACACTAGCCAAATTAATACCCCCGCTCCACACATCCGTTCTAGCTTCGTTCCCAGACGTCTTGAGGACGGCTACAACTATACACGATCAGGCCACTGCGCAAATGGCCGTTTTGGCATCTTTTTGCGCTCCAATAGTGTTCTGTTAACATCATTCAATACCGTTCTTTTCCATAGTAGCGCCAATGATTAGCGTTCAAGCAACGTTCAATAGCGAACAATCCGACACCGTTCCGTTACCGCGGTAACCGTTTAATACCGCTCTTTAACGATATCACTCCTCCCATATCTTTTTCGGTCTCCCTCTTCTTCTACCTCCTTGCAAAGTGCCTTGTAGGATGGTCTTTGCAAGACCTGATGATCTGGTGCCGTGGCCATACCATCAGAGTTTCCATTTCTTCACCACTGTGAGCAGGTCATCGTGTTGTCCAATGGCTTGTGTGATAATCTGTGGGACTTCGCCATTGGTGATGTGCTGGGTATAGGAAATGCCCAGAAGTCTTCTGTAGCACTTCATCTCCATGCTTTGTATTCTTCGTTGTAGATAGGGTGTGATGATCCATGTTTTGCAACATTCTCTTCAAGTGGAGCCGGAAAGACATCATCACGAGATCGTGGTCACTTCCGATGTCTGCTCCTGGAAAAGTGCGTGTCCTGCCAATGTTGATGCTTGATCTGAAGCGTTTCTTGACCATGATGTAGTCGATCTTGTTGTGATGCTCCCCGCCGGGACTGTGCCATGTCCATCGTCTGGAGTTTTTGTGGAGACTAAGCGTGTTTGCAAGTATCAGATTGTTGTATCTGGCAAACTCCAAGAGTCTCAGACCCCTGTCATTTGTCTCGTTGTTGCAGTGGGGTCCACATGTGTCTCCCCAGTTGTGGTGCGCATCTTGGCCAACCTTGGCATTCCAGTCGTCACTATGACAATGTCCTTTTCCTGCACTTTGTCAATGACAGCCTGTAGATTTTTATAGAAATCCTTCACTTCGCTGTCGTCATAGTCTAATGTTGGGCATAGGCCTGGATGGTGGTGATGTTGAAAGGGGCTGCTCTCAGACGGATTGTAATGAGTCTACTGGAGACTGGGCGGCAACCCATGACAGTGGCTAGAATTTTCTTGTGGACCAAGAATCCAACTCCGTGTTCGTGCCTGTCATCTCTACCGCTGAAATAAAGCTTGTGGCCTTTGTTGGTCGTTGTTTCACCTAGGCCTTTCGCAGTTCGCCGATACCTAAAACGTTCCATCGATAGTGATCCACTCGTGGGCCAGTTCTTCTAATTTTCCATCCGCAGTTAGGGTCCTGACATTCCAGGTTCGTATGACGATGTTTCTTGTGCGGATCTTGCTAAGTTGTCCATCAATAGCACACCTATCACCTCCGTCCTGGTGGCGAACGGAAGGCGCGATCCTTGGTGACCCGGGCGACGACCGATCCGATATGGAGTGAATGGTTCTATTCATCATGCAGTGTGTCTTGGGCAAGAAAGACCTGGCAGGGCCCAATCCTCTCCAGGTTGTTGGCCACAGCCGATTTCCACGAACACAGTGTGGCTCGCCTTGGCCCCGAGCATGTAATCGTTGAACCTGCAGTAACATGAGGTTCCTCCTTCCTGGCTGGTGACTTCTGTGTAGAAAACTTTCGCCCAGTGATGCCGTGCTGACCTCACCCCTGTTAGTCGCCTCTTACGACACGCCGGGAAACGTTGTGTCTATTCTATTCAGTGCCCGAACCTACAGGGTCGAAACGCTGTAAAAAAAAACAACTTATATTGTCGGTATTTGAACTGTACGGCTTCGTTGCTATCGTTAACAGAGCGCTATTGGAGCGCAAATCTGCAAAAACACGGCCGTTTGCGCAGCGGTCTGATCTTTGTGACAGCCGTCTGGGAACAGAAGCTAGAACGGATGTGTGGAATGGGGGCATACGTCTATGTAGTTCAGGGCTAGAAATTAGCTTTTTTCTTTGGGGGCCACCGGGCCCCTTGATTGAAAAATTTGAGGGCCCACAAGCAACTTTCGGGGCCCAACTTGAAAAATAATGCAAACAAAAAACAAAAGAATTATTGACAATATAATAAGTAGAAAGTACAATTTGTCTGATAATCTAAAATAAAAACAATTGAATTTCCAATTTTGCTGAGTGATGTCATTTTTATTTGCCTTTTCTTTCACTTTCAAACATTACCACCAAAAAAGGGGAAAACACACACACACACACACACACACACACATTCAGTGACACACATATTCCAGTGACTAGTGAGCCTGAAATGGCCATTAAGCAAAATAGAAATAAATCAAGTGAGTCTCTTGTATAATACTTTTCAGTTTTGTGACTGAGTATTGCACAATACACATCATAACATTTTTAATATGAGTAACCTAACAAAAAATCTGACCTCAATGCACAAAAGTTCAAAACAAGACCATGAAAGGGAACTAAACTTAACAGTACTCTTCCTCGTTCACTTCAAGGCCATGCCATGGACATTTTTTTCCACCCTTCATTGTAGTTCCTTGACCTTTTTTTCCTCTTCATACTTCTTTTTTCTCTCTTTTTCTTGTTCTTTCCTTTCGTCGACGTTTTCTTCTGGCGTCTTTCGCTTCCCAAAAATTGGAAAATACGCCATCGTCGATTGTTTTAGCAACTGTATGGCGACGATATGTAGCCATACTTTCGTACTTGCAAAGATTGACATTTTGCGCTTATGTTGTGCCATAGCCTTTTGTTTATTATATTAAAAAGATATTGAAGTGTATATTAAACTTTTGAGTGCAAAATTAAAGGGTTTTCGCTTCTTTTCTCCGTTGTTTTTTTCTGTCCAAATTTAGGGCACCGGTGTGGGTTGCTTCCCTTGGCAAAAAAAATATGAAACTGCCGAGTAGAGCTAGCTGTAGCAGACGAATTATTTTGCGGGCCAAGCGGGCCCTTCGTTTTTCAACTTTCCGAGCCCGAAATCAACTTTGCGGGTTTTTGGCCCCGGGCCCCCGCTAATTTCGAGCCCTGTAGTTAGTAAACGAGTGGAGTCAATTTGTGACTGTAACACTTGATTGAAATGATTTCAAGAGCCATGATTTTAGTGTGTGGGTGAAAACTCGAAAGGATTCACCAATTACTACTACTACTGCTACCATTAAGTACTACATGTACTACTGCTAAATCTAATACAGCAATGTGTGAGTAGATACACATTTAATTTGTGTGGGTTTTTTAATATACATTATAAAATACAGATTGTTTGCTTCAATTTTATTTGGGTGTATATATTTTTGCAAGTGTTTTTTTAAGATGATAGAGCAAAATAATAGAATGACAATTATCAAACCAAAAATGTTAGCATAAAACCGAAAATTTAAAGAATTTTTTTTTTTCACAAATGAGCTGCGATTTAAGAACAATTTTTAAAACACTCATGGAAGACTTGGGCCCATTTCGTAAGTGAGACCCTTGTACTGTCTAGACCCCAGTTAAAATCATTTCTTAAAAGACTGTATGACAGTAAACTTGTTGAACTGATTGTTTGTCTAAGCTAAAAACGCTTTAATATTAAATGCCATACATGATTTTGTGTGCAGAAACTTTAAATTGGGGGGTTTCATTTAATAAACTATATATAATAAATTATATACAATTGCTTTTTTGGAATTTCTTGGAAGTGTTTAAAATTTGTAATTCTAAGTGGATTTTTATTTATTTATTTTATTTTATTTTTGGGAGAGGCGGAGGAAGAAACAAGACAACACATCAAAATCAAAATAAAAAAGTTAAAATAAAAAAAAAAAACTTGTATTTTTTAGTGTTTTTTGTTTGTTTTTTTAAACAAGAATCCAATTGTTTACATGAAACACCATAATAAAAATAATAAAGCTTATAAAAATAATATTGAAAATATAATATTATTGTCTCTTGTATGTGAAAAGTCTATAATAAAGTGTCTTGTTTTGGTTAAAAAAATTACAATATTTTTCTAAAATAATGTAGATTAGTAAAAATTGTTTAGGTAACAAAATTATTCGTTAAAGTGGTTTTACAATTTTATACTATACCTCTACGATGTCTACTGTCATGGAAGGCAAAGTATTCCCTTCATCTTGGTCTGCTACGAAAGTTGAAGGCAATGAAGTATTCCCTTCATCTTGGTCTGCTCCGGAAGTTGAAGGAAAGGAAGTATTCCCTTCATCTTGGTCTGCTTCGGAAGTTGAAGAAAAGGAAGTATTCCCTTCATCTTGGTCTGCTCCGGAAGTTGAAGAAAAGGAAGTATTCCCTTCATCTTGGTCCGCTCTGGAAGTTGAAGGCAAGGAAGTATTCCCTTCATCTTGGTCCGCTCTGGAAGTTGAAGGCAATGAAGTATTCCCTTCATCTTGGTCCGCTCTGGAAGTTGAAGGCAAAGAAGTATTCCCTTCATCTTGGTCTGCTACGAAAGTTGAAGGCAATGAAGTATTCCCTTCATCTTGGTCTGCTCCGGAAGTTGAAGGAAAGGAAGTATTCCCTTCATCTTGGTCTGCTTCGGAAGTTGAAGAAAAGGAAGTATTCCCTTCATCTTGGTCTGCTCCGGAAGTTGAAGAAAAGGAAGTATTCCCTTCATCTTGGTCCACTCTGGAAGTTGAAGGCAAGGAAGTATTCCCTTCATCTTGGTCTGCTCTGGAAGTTGAAGGCAAGGAAGTATTCCCTTCAGCTCGGTCTACTCCGGAAGTTGAAGGCAAGGAAGTATTCCCTTCAGCTAGGTGTACTCCGGAAGTTAAAGGCAAACAATTATTCCCTTCATTATGATCTGTAAACATATGAATATTGAATATCTCGTTCAATTTTCAATTTGAAATCAGAAATATAAAATAGAAGTGACTCAATTTTTGGCTTTGGTGTTTATGTACTATACAGAAAATTAACATGTGCCTCCATTTTTTAATTTCTATTTCATACTGACAGAATGCTGAACCAAATATGTATTTCCCACTTCCTATTTGGCTATTAAAGTCAGAAATTACAACCTGCTTTACATTTCCGCACCACTAATTGAATATAGCAAAATGAGGTTATCCGTTCAAATTCCATGACTAAATATGAAAACTGAACATCGGAAGTACGGACATTGTCGAACTTCGCCCACAACCACCGAGATGTTACGACGAATATAATTTCATTCGCGCAACTGGATAAGTCTACAAGCAAGAAAGCGTTTGACCGAGTCTGGCATGCAGCTCTGTGGGCAACCATGAGAGTGTACAATACAATACAAGGTTATTGCTTTAGGTCCAGCGGACTCTTCCGAGCCAAATCAGGACCAATGAGAGTGTACAACATCAGCCCTGCACTGGTGGCCTTGTCATGCAGGCTTTTGATGACTTCAATAATTTTAGGGCTGATGAGAGTGTACAACATCAGCCCTAAAATTATTGAAGTCATCAAAAGCCTGCATGACAAGGCCACCAGTGCAGTCCTCCACAACAGCGCCATCGGGAACTGGTTTAGAACAACAATCGGTGTGCGTCAATGATGCCTACTCTCTCCAACACTCTTTGACATCTTCCAAGAGCGCAACATGTCAGATGCCCTTGCAGATCACGAAGTCACAGTCACCATACGGGGTAGAGCAATCTCCAACCTCCGTTTTGCGGATGACATTGATGGATTGGCTGGAGAGGAACAAGAACTTGAACAGCTGGTACAGAGGCTTGACACCACCTCCAGAGCCTATGGAATGGAAATAAGTGCAGAGAAGACCAAAATGATGACCAACAACACCAATGGCATCAACACGGACATCAAAGTTCAAGGCCAATCCCTCAACACAGTGCATAGCTTCAAATATTTAGGATCCATTGTATCAGACAATGGGTCCCGACAGGAAGTCCTCTCCAGGATCGCACAAACGACCTCTGCACTGACCAAGTTGAAGCCCATTTGGAAAGACAGAACCATCAGTCTACATTCCAAGGTAATGCTGCTGCGCTCCCTTGTCATCTCCATCTTCCTATACGCTTGCGAAACATGGATCCTCACACCAGATCTACAACGAAGAATACAAAGCATGGAGATGAGGTGCTACAAAAGACTTCTGGGCATTTCCTATACCCAGCACATCACCAACAACGAAATCCGACAGACCATCACACAAGCCATTAAACGGGAAACTCCGATGGTATGGCCACGTCACCAGAGCATCAGGCCTTGCAAAAACCATTCTGCAAAGCACGGTGCAAGGAGGTAGAAGAAGAGAGAGACAGAAAAAGAGGTGGGAGGACTACATTCGAGAATGAACTGGTTTGACACTGAACGAAGCCATGAGGGTTGCTGAGAACAGAGAAAGATGGGGTACGCTGGTTAAACGATCATCTGTGGTTCCCCAACGACTTTTGAGTTACGGGATATGATATGATAGGATAGGATAGGATAGGACATGACAGGATAGGATAGGATAGGATAGGATAGGATAGGATAGGATAGGATAGGATAGGATAGGACAGGATAGATTGTCCCAAGAGAAGGCTGACTGGTCGTTCAGGGTGTGCGGAGAAATTTTGTCTTCCCAGAACATCAAGAGACCAATAACGGGAACCGCCTGCATGCATGTTTAAGACTGCGGCATCCTGTGACAGAGAGAGAAAGATAGAGAAAGAGAGAGAGAGAGAGAGAGAGAGAGAGAGAGAGAGACAGAGACAGAGAGAGAGAGACAGAGAGAGAGACAGAGAGAGAGAGACAGAGAGAGAGAGAGTTTAATCACAGTAGTTTATTGTTTTGTTTTTAACAGACTACTTCTGGGATTTAGGAAAATTGGAATCATATTTTTTTTTCAAAACCCAATTATGAAATTGCATCGAAGAAAGTAGGGTTACTTCGGAAAGAGACGAGAGATCGAGGGCAAATAATTTCCTGTATACTATGTGTGTGGGTGAAGAGGGTTGAGAGTATAGATGGGTATTGACAGATCACAACCTTAATCTAACCCTAATTATTACAGTGGTCCTAACCGTAATCTAGTGTACGAGTCAGTGTTGACAAGAGGAAATTATTGCAAGTCCATCTATAACGTTTTCACCAATCATGCTAACGTACACAAAATCCCCTTTGCCGAAAATAGTACCTGTAAAACAAAAAATAAAGAGAAAAATGCCCTACAAGAAATACAACTCAATAACAATCATATCGATTCATACATTGGGTTTATAAAAACAGCCTCGTGCTCTTGCTGTGACTATCTCGCTGCTAATATAGACCCGTGTTTTTTTTTGTGCTAGATCCAACAGAATGCAGTGTTTACACAAGACAAACTGAGGTCCAAGGTGAGGGCCCCATTTGAAAAAATGACCTCATTTACCTGTCAGCGTATCAAGCCCTGGACCTCAATCACGGCGGTTTACATACACACACACACATACGTGCGTATTATAGAACATGAACAGGAAGAGAATGGCTACAAAAAGTACCGACTTCCAAACAGACTAATGGACAGATACGTTTGGAAATACAAACATGGGGACTAGCGCCCTGTAGTTTCGGGCCTAGAATAGGACTGCAGCAGTATCAGCTTGTCGTAAGAGGCGACTAAAGATGAAGTGTATATACGTTCATACCAGTTCTTAGCGTGTTTTTTATTTTCACAAATATTCACAGGATAAACATTAATAGCATATACTATATGGTTAGACGATTTAAGCTGTTCAAGGTGTGATAGCCCATCTCAATATATGCTCCACTAGTTTTCGTAATATTTTGACTGCCTGGCTTGTATGTTTTGAATAATAATAATAATAATTTTGAACTGGGAACAATTTGGGCCACACAATGCAGATGAAAAACCGGAAAATCAATATCCCGCGTTGTACACTGGGCTCGGAAAACTCAAAGAAACAAAAATCACTTTGCACGTCAATCATGAAGTGAAACCCGTTGTACAGGCGGCGCGCCGAATTCCGTTCAGTCTTCGCGAAAAAGTTGAGAAGAAAATCGAGGAACTTGAAAGTCTTGACATCATTGAACGCGCAGAAGGACCTACATCTTTTGTTAGTCCCATCGTTGTTGTGCCCAAACCAAAAGAGGATATTAGAAAAAAAAACTAGTTTCCCAACAACAACAACAACAAAAAAAAAGAAAAAAAAAGAAAGAAAATAATAATAATAATAATAATAATAATAATAATAATAATAATAATAATAATAATAATAATAATAATATCACATATTGAATAGAGTTTTCATACAAACAATACATTCTTGAATTATTTAATATGATAATGTTAATAGAATGGATAAATTTACAACAAAGTTTATGCAACACAGTAGACAACTATCACACCATTTCAGTATTTCATATGACAATATAATGCGTCAAGAGATTTTTTTTTTCTGGCTTCACTTTCTAATCAATAATTGATATTCATCCAGCCTAAAAGTACATAAACAAGTTATGGCATTATCAACTGAAAATGGATTGACACTGCCAATCAAATGTTTTACTGGACTTAATGGTCAAGCACATTCAACAAATAATTAACCAATCAATCAATTTACGTATATGCCAAGAGAGAGCCAAGAGAAAATAAGGGTGGGGGAGAAAGAGAGAGAGAAAGAGAGAGAGGGAGAGAGAGTTGACACAGCGCAAAAGACAAGAGAGAGAGAGAGAGAAAGAGAGAGAGAGAAAAAGAGAGAGAGAGAGAGAGAGAGAGAGGGAGAGAGAGAGAGAGAGAGAGAGAGAGAGAGAGAGAGAGAGAGAGAGTTTAATCACAGTAGTTTATTGTTTTGTTTTTAACAGACTACTTCTGGGATTTAGGAAAATTGGAATCATTTTTTTTTTCAAAAACCAATTATGAAATTGCATCGTTGAAGAGGGTTGAGAGTATAGATGGGTATTGACAGATCACAACCTTAATCTAACCCTAATTATTACAGTGGTCCTAACCGTAATCTAGTGTACGAGTCAGTGTTGACAAGAGGAAATTAATGCAAGTCCATCTATAACGTTTTCACCAATCATGCTAACGTACACAAAATCCCCTTTGCCGAAAATAGTACCTGTAAAACAAAATAGCTTACTACAAATTATAAATAGAATCATACCTGATCGTACTTTATCAAGTGCCAACTGAACAAGAAGCTGGCCTCTGGTAACTGGCATTACTCTGTAAAAAGAGGATTTGTTATTAGGAAATCATTTCTTTATAATTTATATGTAGGTTATGGTTCAGTACAAAAAAGAGTTACTTTTTGTTAAAATAATGCTAGAATGTCGGATTGCATACCATGTATTGAATTTCTCAGTTCGAGATCAATAAAGTTATATTGTATTGTATTGTAATGTAGAAACATTATTGCATTTAACGACCGGTTATCTTACGAAATTATCTTCAACGATTTATCGGAAATAATAACTAATACTGAGGCAGACGCTACCTACACTATCTCAACTAAGGCAGACGCTACTATCTCGGCTATCGCGCATGAAAATGAAATAGTCACGCATGCTGAACTGAGTCGGTCGATCAGAAATCAATACAATAAATTAGCTATTTATTATGATAAAATCGTGAGCTACAGACAGTTTAATAAGGAACATCAACTTGAATTAAACTGATCGGAGTTTGAAGGTTTACTGATATTATTGTTGGGTCGATTAGTGTATTTTATTTTAAATACAATAATTTAAATCAAGGTACAATCAAAGATGGCAATGTAAAATACAAGTTTGTCAAGAAGCAAAATACATAAGCTGGCGCACATTTCCTTGTTCACAAACGTTCAATATAGCTCACTTTCTTACATACACATATATGCCAAACTAATACAACTCAATAACAATCATATCGATTCATACATTGGGTTTATAAAAACAGCCTCGTGCTCTTGCTGTGACTATCTCGCTGCTAGTATAGACCCGTGTTTTTTTGTGCTAGATCCAACAGAATGCCCTGTTTACACAAGACAAACTTGGTAATCGTGTGCGCGCCTATAGCGTGGAGGTCATCTCAGAAAAAAAGCAAGGTGTTGCTGGACAGCGACACGAACATAACCACAAAAATCACCATGAATGAAGAGAAGCTGGAAGAGGTGGAGTCCTTATAATATCATGTCTAATTTATCAAAGTTTAGTCATAAATCAATAATCCAAAGGTCAAATAGCAGATTTATCACTGCAGTCCGATAGCCTATCTGATCAAGATCAATGACCGTTCACTAGCGCGGCGTCCTCCACCACCTCGCGCAATGAACAGAAGGCGCAATGGTTCCTCAACTCGCATGCCTCACAATCATTGTGTTCACCTCAATCATTATGTTTACAGAGAAACTGTTTACACATGGAACAGCGCGTGGTGCGCCTTAAAACGAACATAATTTTATACCTGCTGCTATCACTGCTAATGTCCAACACCAAACTGGACGCCTTGCGGCTAAGAGTTAGCGTAAAAACAAATCTATTTGACATAAGGCCCAAAAATAAATCAAAAAGATGCAAACTATTTAGATTTGTTTTTATTTTCAGTGCCAATTACATACGAAACATTGTGATCTAATTCAGTTAGACTAATTAGGAGGGCGATGTTTTGTGCGATCCACTTGACAGTTTATACACTAAAAATGTTTCCTAACCGTGTGAAAGTGTGCATGCAATCGTTTTCGAATGTGTGCTTTCGACAATTCAATCAGATTAAAATAACTGAGCCTCTGTTAGTCGGAGGTACAGGGCGAGGAGACTCCATCCTACAGTTTTAGTAAGATTTATTTACACTCAATCTGAATAGAGTACAAGTTTTATTTACACTCAGTCTGAATTGAGTCAAATGCATTTGAGCGGAGAAAGAGTGTCAGGGTATGTGCCAATCATTGAAATAAAATAATATTGTAAACGGGGTGGTAAACACAGTAAACAAGTACCGGCCATTTCGACAAGGCAGGCAATGAGAGACTAATTTGATTTCATTTTTTAACCAACGATAACTAGACTAATTATTGTTAAATTTAAAAAATCCTATTGGGATGATTAATCTGAAAATTAGCAGCTAAATGCCTGTGATGAGGGTTAATTTAGTAAAATTTATTACCAAAGACACTTACCTTCTGTTTGTTACAGACATGTCGTCCCGCGAACAAACAAAAAAGACAACAAACTGCGCATGCGCTAGGAAAAAAACAACTGCGCATGCGCTGGCGCCTTGCTCTCTCTCATACACTAACGTTTGTCAGCGCTTGTCAAACGCACACTAAACACTGTGTTTGGCAACTTTCGGTGTAGAGGCTTAAGTGGGGTCATCCTTCGAAAATTGGTATGCAGTCGATTTGGAAGGTGCTTTCAACGATTCTATAGTTAAAATAACTGAGGTCCAAGGTGAGGGCCCCATTTGAAAAAATGACCTCATTTACCTGTCAGCGTATCAAGCTCTGGACCTCAATCACGGCGGTTTACATACACACACACACACACACACACACACACACACACACGCACACCCACCCACATCCACGCTCGCGCACACACACATGCCATCATCTTTCTCATGAGAGAGAAAGAGAGAGAGAGAGAGAGAGAGAGAGAGAGAGAGAGAGAGAGAGAGAGAGAGAGAGAGAGAGAGAGAGAGAGAGAGAGATTATATGTGGAAACGACTCATTGTTACGTTTGAGGCGCGCACGATAGATCCGATCGTTTTGTTTTGCAAAGCATGCAATAACAGAGTGTATTTACCTTTGATTTGATTTTGCGTTGTAGTTGGCAGAAGCTTAGTATAATGTTGATAATTTTAGTTGGTCGATATTATTAGAGAATTTTCTAGGGTTGCTTGTTTACTATCGATCGAAGCGTGTAGATAAATCTACGAGATACTTCTAGCCTACATAAAGTTATATGACGTAAGACAGTCAATAGTTCTGATCACCAATATTTTATTCTAATTGGATGTAATTGCGTCAGGCTGGAATGTTCGAACGTTCTAGAGATTATAGAAAAACTATATAAGTGATGCACTGTGTCTGAAAAGAAGTGAAAGTGGGAAAAGCGGTTGAGCGATTTGTGATGCAGTTGTTGATGTACGCTGAATAAAGTTGGACAACTTCATACGACGATTCCTGCCTTTTTGCTGAGTGAACATGTTCCGTGGATAAACGAATCTGAGTTACACTTATCAGGATTCAAGCATCGGGGCTGAATCAACTACTGATAAAAAATAAAAAACACAACAGTGTAACACTCATGCATAGCTGCCTCTGAGAGAAGAGAAGGCAGATCGCTAACATCTTACTCCCCAACTATTAAATCAAAGCAGTGCATAGCTTCAAATATTTAGGAGCCCATGTATCAGACAATGGGTGCCGACATGAAGTCCTCTCCAGTATCGCACAAACAACTGCGGCTCTGACAAGGTTGAAGCCCATTTGGAAAGACAGGACAATCAGTCTACATTCCAAGGTAAGGCTACTGCGATCCCTTGTTATCTCCATGTTTCTATACGCTTGTGAAACATGGACCCTCACAGCAGACCTACAACGAAGAATACAAAGCATGGATATGAGGTGCTACAGGAGACTTCTGGGCATTTCCTGTACCCAGCACATCACCAACGACGAAGTGCGACAGATCATCACACAAGCCATTGGGCAACACGATGACCTGCTCACAGTGATGAAAAAACGGAAACTCCGATTGTATAGCCACGTCACCAAATCATCAGGCTTTGCAAAGACCATCCTGAAAGGAACGGTGCAAGGAGGCAGAAGAGGGAGACAGAAAAAGAGGTGGGCGAACAACATTCGAGAATGGATTGGATTGACATTGAACGAAGCCATGAGGGTTGCTCAGAACAGAGAAAGATGGAGTACGTTGGTTAAAAGATCAGCTGAGCTGCTCCAACGATCTTCGAGTTAACGGATAGGATATGAAATGGTGACAAGAACCTATACATTTATGCATTACTGCGGACCCACCATTTATGTACGAAGACATAGCTGCCTCAATTCAGATAATGTGAATAGGTTGCAATTTGCCACTGTTAATATTGAGATTGTGTCTATGGACCTTTTTAATGCGAACAGCAGTACGTGAATTGGGGTAGTCATATTACACAAAACGGGCTGATTTTATTTGTATCTTAATAAATAATGCTAACTTTTCAATATGCTTGTAGGCATTGTTTGCTGTTGGAAGGTAATCTCCTCAAGCCTTTGCATATAAACAAGTATATTTCACTAGCTTATGATTTGTGCTATGACTGCCTGTGGAAGTCTACTTCAATCTGCCTAACTGAGAGGAAGGTAGAAAGAAACATCTATATATATATAAATTGCTTAGCCGGAAGTCCTTCTTCGCCTTTACTGTAAAGTTTGTCCGGTATGGACGCTAATCTGGGCAGGTGCTGGGCGCTGCGGATTGGCCTGCTGTGCACTCAAAACCCGCGAAATTGTTATAGCCGACATTTCCTTACCGAACGTTTAACCGTTTCTGAGATAAATAAATAAACAAACTGTCCACAAACTGCAATAGCCTCATTCCGCGCGCTTCCGATTCAACCCGTGTAAAGAACGTGCCGTTCCGTAATACCGCAAATGTTGTTTTATTTCCATTCAAAACACTTTTGCACTCATGTCATCAATCTTACAAAATGTTGTGTTTAACTAATTATATTTGATTAATTAAAAATCGAATCGAGGATTCAGCATGTTTTCCCATATAGACCAAAAAAATTATGGGCTTTATACGAAGCCTTGGTAGCTCACTAAGTAAGACATTCGCCTACCGTGCAGGCGACCCAAGTTCAAATCTCCCGCGGGCCATATTTTTTTATGTTATTGTTTTTAACACTACAATATGGATATTTTTCTTTTTAATTTAGGCTTTTTACTTTTAACTTATTTATTATTATTATTATTATTATTATTATTATTATTATTATTATTATTATTATTATTATTATTATTATTATTATTTATAAACTAATAATAATAATAATAATAATAATAATTATTATTATTATTATTATTATTATTATTATTATTATTATTATTATTATTATTATTATTATTATTATTATTGTTATTATTATTATTATTATTATTATTATTATTATTATTATTATTATTATTATTATTATTATATCTTATATCAAATTTTATTTTAAAACCTTGGTGTTTCTTTATGATTTCTATTTGTATTATTTTATATTCAATATTATTATTATTATTATTATTATTATTATTATTATTATTATTATTATTATTACCAAGGATCGGGATGGGGTGGTACGTGTAGGTAAAATGGGGCTACGGGTAGGTTTAAAGGGGTATGGGTAAGCTTAAGGGGGGCGCAACTCTTGTGGTAGCGACCCTGTGCTCGTCGTCCGGATACTTTTGATTATTTTAATGTTTGTAGCCAGCAGTATGAAGCGAAGTTAGGCAGTGATATACATAAGAATGGAAGGAATCCTTTTATTGTGGACTCTGTCGCTAATCGCGACCACTACAGTGTGCTCGACGTTCGAGTCAGTGACAGGCACAGTCGACCATCAATCCGCCATCTTGACTCGTGAATTTCTGTTGTCGTTTCGACACAACACTGAACCCATCCCGAACCTAGACTTGGAGGTTTCCTTGCCTGCTGACTACTTCCAAGATGGCACTGAAGGCAAGACAAATAAAAGAAAGAAGAAGCGAGGATCGAGGGGAGGCGTACGCGAAAGAATCAGACGACGCGGCAGTCGTTTTCCCCTCCCCACCATTACCCTTTCCAACACCCGGTCGCTTGACAACAAAACAGACGAACTGGCAGCCTTGCTTCGCTACGACAGCGACTTTCGACGATGTAACATCCTCTGTTTCACAGAGACGTGGCTGCGTGACGGCAAAGATATCGACATGGAGGGCTACACGTGCATCAGGGCCGATCGTAACAACGAACAGTGTGGCAAAAAAGGAAGGGGAGGCGGAGTGTGTATGCTCGTCAGCGAACGGTGGGCCACAAGTTTCACGGTCCGTGAGCAAGTATGCACTAGAGACTATGAAATACTAACGGTTTCGTTTCGTCCCTTCTACCTTCCAAGAGAATTTGGTCAAATAACACTGATACTATCTTATGTTCCTGGTCCCAATTTCAATGCAGCAGCAGAGAAACTGGCAGAGAGCTACCACACCGCCATTACCAGAGCAGCAGACCAGCCTGTATTTATACTGGGGGATCTAAACAAATGCAAACTTGCCTCAGTTTTGCCAGACCTACATCAGTATGTGACTGTAAAAACTCGCTATCAAAATACCTTAGATGTGTGTTATGGCAACATTAAAGATGCTTATGTTTCTGTTTCCAGGCCTGCCTTAGGATTGTCTGATCACAATGTAATTCATTTGCTACCCAAATACAAACAGCGAGTAAAAACAACAAAACCTCAAAAAACAGAGAAACTTGTCTGGGATCCAGAGTCCATTTCCACCCTTCAAAACTGTTTTGAAACCACTGACTGGGATGTTTTCTTGAATAACTGTAATGACCCTGAAGAATTAGTTTACACAGTTACAGGTTATATTACATTTTGTGAAGACAAAGTTGTTAAGAAAAAAGCAGTGACAGTGTTTCCAAATAACAAACCATGGGTGACAAAAGATCTCAAATTCCATCTGTCTCAAAAGAAAGCTGCTTTTCTATCAGGAGATATGTTACTCTACAGAGAAAAAACCAAAGAGTTTAACAAACAGGCAAAACTAGCTAGACAGAAATATAAAGATAAAGTAGAAGAGCAATTTACCACAGGGAATGTGAAAGAAGCATGGGAGGGTTTGAAAATAATGATGGGAAAATCATCTGGGCAGTCCAACCGACGTCGCTTGCACTCAGCTGAAGAAATCAATGACTTGAACCGCTTCTACGCACGCTTTGATGTTAGGGATACTAGGCAAGATTGTGATTCTCTATGTGAATCCTTAGCACCGGAATGTCTTGACTTGAGTGAAGAACAAGTAGTAACATGTTTTAAAAGATTAAAACCAAATAAAGCACCAGGGCCTGATCACATTTCAGGAAGACTATCAAGAAGTTGTGCAAATGAGCTTGGTCACATTTTTTATGTCATTTTTCAAAAGCTGTTAAATCTTCATACAATGCCTCGCTCATGGAAAACATCAACTATCATACCAATTCCCAAGTCCCCTTCTGCATCCCAACCAAATGATTTCCGACCTGTAGCCTTGACCTCAGTACTTGCAAAGTGTTTTGAATCTGTAATAAGGCAGCATCTGCTAATAGATGTAGCCCATAGACTTGACCCCCTTCAATTTGCTTAGAAAGCGTGTCGCGGAACTAATGATGCTTGTCTTGCCTTGTTCCATCTGATAGCAAAGCACCTGGACAAGTCTAAAACCTATGTTAGAATTCTGATGATTGATTTTTCCAGTGCTTTTAACTGCATGGAACCTTTTGTTTTATTAAAACGCATGGTTGATCTGGGCATCAACAACAACATTGTCCGGTTTGTGAATAGCTTTCTCCGAGATAGGCCTCAACGAGTAAGTTCTGGTGGCAGCATTTCTGATGAAATCATTGTTAATGTAGGAGCCCCACAGGGTTGCGTTCTGTCACCTACCCTTTTCTCAATATACACAGATGAAATACGATTTAATAGCACTATCTCAGCACTGTTCAAATTTGCAGATGACATGGCACTTGTTGGACTGCTACATGATGAAGACTCACTAGCAAGCTACTATGCAAACATTCACACTCTAGCCACATGGTGTACAGAGAGTTACTTAGAGCTTAATGTAAAGAAAACCAAAGAGCTGGTTTTTGATGAAAGGAAATCTGAAGCTAAATTTGTCCCAATTGTAATTGCTAATGAAGCTGTTGAGGTAACAGAAACATTCAAATACCTTGGTACAGTGCTTGATACTAAGCTAACTTTCAGTTCTAATGTAGATTTTATCTACAAACGAGCACAACAACGCCTGTATTTGCTAAGGAAACTAAAATCATTCAATGTCAGCACAAAAACACTAGGCACAGCTTACCGGAGCCTCATTGAGAGCATACTGACATACAACATAGTATGCTGGTTTGGAAGCCTAGGAGTTAAAGATCATTCTAAACTTGCCCGTATGGTCTGCTTAGCAGGGAAGATCATAGGCAGTGTTCAACAACCCCTAGAAGAGCTATATCATAGAGCAGTGCGCAGGAAAACAAGTCGCATTCTTTCAGACAAATCTCACCCTTTGTTTTCAGAGTTTCAATCCCTCCCCTCAGGTCGCCGGTATGTTGTACCAATGGCTAAGAAAAACAAGTTTAAAAGATCCTTCATCCCCCAAGCAGTTTCACTTTTGAATTCCAAAGCCCAATTATCCAATATCTAAATTAATGTACAACTTTTAGTTCTGAGTGTGGGTGTGGATTGGTGGTGGGTGGAGGGAATAGTGTGTGCCAATGTAGAATGTGTGTGTGTGTGGGAGTGGGGGATTAGTGGGGGGGTGGATCATCATAATTGTCATGAATGCTTGGATGTAATTTGCTGAGTTATGACATTTTTAATTAGTAGATTGAATTTGTTTTAGTTACATAATATGTAATTTGTTATTTTAATGATCCTAATCATTGTTATGGTACTCTTAAATGTAATCTAGTTATGAGATAGGCAACCTGGTCAGTTGTTTCTTTGCTGTGTTTCTTTTTTATTTCAAAAATTCTAATGTTCTAAGCATGTTTTTACTGCATTGTATTATGTAATTGATTGTTGACTGTCTATGTATAGGTAAATGTAGAATGTTCTAGTCATGCCTTTACCTTTTAAGCACTGCCATTATAATCATGTTTAGGCCGCGATATGTATAGTTTATGACAACACTTAACTTGTGCTGTCATTAGGTTACTGTGTCAGTGTGTGTGTGGGTGTGTGTGCGTGTGCTTTTTCTGCATGAATGTAAAATTATTAGTTATTAGTGATGTGGAATTTAGGTTGTGAATGTCTGTATTTGATTGGAATTTAGGGTTGCTGCTGTGTCATTAGAAATGAATGTGTCTTTGCTAGTTGTGTATATATACAATGGATATATTGCATGCTTCTTGCGGACGACGAGCCAAAGACAAATTTCTGTATGTGATGAACATCAGACAATAAAGTTATATTGTATTGTATTGTATTGTATTGTATTGTATAACGGGATACGGGTATATATAAGGGGGTATGGTGATGGTCGATTCCTTTCATCCATACCTGCGAAACGATCAACGGGGAAGTATCAAGGAGGGTACAGGTAGGTTACTAAGGGGGTACAGAAGGTATCAAGGGGGTATTGGGAGGTATCAAGTGGGTTCGGGGAGGTATCAAGGGGGTATGGTGAGGCATCATTGGGGGGGGACGGGGAGATATCAGGGAGGGGGGGGGGTAAGGTGACGTATTAAAGGGGGATATGGGGAGGTATCATCGTCCAAATGAAACTCGCAGACAACAGTTGTCTCTCTGTCTACATTTTAAACAGCAACCTGTGTACCCTGGCTTGCCAGAGTACAAAACCACTAGTAAATAATAAATACATTAATAAATTAATAAGAGAGAGGGAGAGAGAGAGAGAAGATGCAAGATGAGTTATTGTCCCCATTTTCACACAAAGAAATGTAATATGTGGGCAACATGACATAAACATAGAACAAACAAAGGACAATATCAAAGTCAATAAATAAACATCAGATATGACGTTTCCAATTAATTCACATACATATTCTCAGACACTCAATCAACTACAATTATTAAAAAAAAATAAAAATTATTAAGGCAATACAATATGTAGTGTACAGTGAGATAAATAGCATGCAGCCAAATTCAGGCATGTCTAAAAAGGAATTATCACGGTTGAATAGGCGAAGAATCTAAGGGGAAAAAGAAAGGAAGGGAAAGAAAGACGAGACAAAGAAAGAAAGAAAAGGGAACTTACTAACCAAAGTTGTGTTGATAGTCTGCAACATGAGCAAAAGCGACCTGAATTTTGAAACCAACGACAACAATGGCTATGCAAATGGCAATTGCATACGAAACAAGGAAAATCCTACTAAAGAAAGAACGGAAGAAAGAAAGAATGAAAGAATTAAAGAAAGATGCAAAAAATATACAACAACAACAAAAGACAGAATTACTTTTTTTTAAAGAAGAAGAAAGAAAAAAAAGAGAAGTTTGAATGCACAAGTGATATTTTGCCATCAACATGATTTTGTTTCTATCACATAACGTGCCACTGCATTTTCCTCTTAACAGGGAATGCAGCATTAAATAAACAATGCAGCATGTCGTCTATTTACACTTACGCTGATCGTACGTTCAACAACTGCAGCACTGCTATCAACGGAAACACGACTACGACAATCGGGCCAGGCAACTGTATTCACACAAGGGAAGGTGACAATAATGCCACGTGGACTGTGGATCTAGGTCAGAACTACACAGTGGAAAGGATCACCATCTTCGCACGAGGTCAGTCATGATCCGAGGTGTAGAAAGGTGAAAGCAAATGCAATAAAAGTAACTGCTCCTATATTAGAGATCACTTACCACTATTCCAATATAGCTCACTTACCATTGTTCCTATATAGCTTACTTACTATTGTTCCTATAATAGCTCACTTACCATTGTTCCTATACAGGGACGTCCGGGGACGTTAATCTACCTACCTTCCTATACAGCTCACTTACCATTGTTCCTATATAGCCCACTTACCAGTGTTCCTATATAGCTTACTTACCACTGTTCCTATATAGCTTACTTACCATTGTTCCTGTATAGCTCACTTCCAATCGTTCCTATAAAGCTCTCTTACCTTTATACCTTTATACATATAAAGTGTTCCTACATTTACCATTGTTTATATAATTTATAGTTTACTTACAATTGCTATATCTAGCTCATTTACCAATGTTCCTATACATCACTTATCAATTGGTCCTATATAGATCACTCATCATTGTTCCCATAAAGCACACTTTTTATTGTTCCTATATAACATATTTATCCTATTCTATCCTATCCCGTAACTCGGAGGTCGTAGGGGCACCACAGATTATCGTTTAACCAGCGTACTCCATCTTTCCCTGTCCTCAGCAACCCTGATTGTTTCGCTCAGTGTCAAACCAGTCCATTCTCGAATGTTGTCCTCCCACCTCTTTTTCGGTCTCTCTCTTCTTCAACCTCCTTGCATTCTGCCTTGCAGGATGGTCTTTGCAAGATCTGATGATCTGGTGACGTGGCCATACCATCGGAGTTTCCGTTTTTTCACCACTGTGAGCAAGTCATCGTGTTGTCCAATGGCTTGTGTGATGGTATGTTGGACTTCGTCGTTGGTGATGTGCTGGGTACAGGAAATGCCCAGAAGTCTTCTGTAGCACCTCATCTCCACGCTTTGTATTCTTCGTTGGAGATCTACTGCGATGGTCCATGCCTCGCAAGCATATAGGAAGACGGAGATGACAAAGCAGCGCAGCAGCCTTACCCTGGAATGTAGACTAACGGTCCTGTCTTTCCAAATTGGCTTAAACCTCGCCAGGGCAGCAGTTTTTTGTGCGATCCTGGAGAGGACTTCCTGTCGGTACCCATTGTCTGATACAATGGCTCCTAAATATTTGAAGCTATGCACTGTGTTGATGGATTGGCCCTGGACTGTGATGATTTTGTTGATTCCATTGGTGCCGTTGGTCACCATTTTTGTCTTCTCTGCACCCATTTCCATTCCATAGGCCATGGAGGTGGTGTCAAGCCTCTGCACCAGCTGTTCAAGTTCTTGTTCCTCTCCAGCCAATCCATCAACGTCATCCGGAAAATGAAGGTCGGAGATTGCTCTACCCCTTATGCCGACCGTGCCTTCGTGATCTGCAAAGGTATCTGACATGATGCGCTCTAGGAAGACTGTTCCTTTATAGTCTACTATCAGTGATCCTATATAGCACACTTACCATTTTTCCTATATAGTTCACTTATTATTGTTCATATATAGTTCATTGTAGTTCACTTATTATTGTTCCTATATAGGTCTGGTATTATTGTTCCTATATAGCTAAAAACAACAGTGTTTTTGATTTGATGATGATGATGATCATTGTTGTCAAGGTGGCGCGTGGTGATTCGTCCTTAACGCTAACGCTTCGTTATTCCTTTTATATAGCTCTCTTCTCATTGTTCCTAATACAGCTCACTTATCATTGTTCCTACTCTATATAGCTCACTTACCAGTGTTCCTATTAAGATCACTTATAATGCCTATATTGCTTACCGCTGTTCCTATAATTATAAAGCTGATTTATCATTGTTCCTAAATAGCTAACGTATTGTTCCTACATTTATCATTGTTACTACATAGCTCACTTATCATTCTTCCTTTATTGCTCACTTACCATTGTTCATATATAGCTTACTTACCATTGTTCATATTATAGCTCACTTACCACTGTTCCTATATAGCTCACATATCATTGTTCCTATATAGCTTACTTATCAAAGGTCACTAGTGCTTCCTATGATATTATTATTTAGCAATGTAGGCATTTTATATGTATGAGTTTATTTGATATTTTATGTTGTTTTATTGTCTTGCCAAAGTACGCACTTATGTAAATTAGTTTGGTTTCTTTAAAATTTTTTCTTGTTAAATTTTCTGATGATGCAGCCTCTCCTTATAGGTAAAGAAAGCAGTCATACAGAGAGCTTGGCAGAATGTGTTAATTGGTGTGATGACAATTTTTTAGAGTTAAATGTATTAAAAACAAAAGAAATGTATATTGATTTTAGAAGGAAGAAAGATGAGGATGTGAGTAGTACGATTCATGGCAAGCCTGTTGAAAAAGTGGATGAATTTAAATATTTAGGAACTGTGTTTGATAGTCAATTAAAATGGGACGCCAACACTGCGAACATCATAAAAAAGACCAACAAAGAATGTATCTTCTTCGTAAACTTAAAAGTTTCTCTGTTAGCTCTATTATTCTTAGCCGTTTTTATCAGTGTCAGTCTTTCATAGAAAGCTTGTTGTGTTTTTCATTTGTCTGCTGGTTTAGCAGCCTTTCTGTACATGATAAGAACAGTCTGCACTCAATAGTAAATATATGTTCAAAAATAATTGGTGACAGGCAAAGAGACCTGAGTACTTTTTGTGATCAACAAACACTTAAGAGGGCTGTTTTGATTATTTCTATGCCACATCATGCGCTAGCTGAGGAATTTGTTTTGATGCAATCTGGGAGGAGGTTTAAAATGCCACAGTGCAAGACCAATCGGTATTTAAAATCGTTTGTGCCTCATGCAATACAGCTGATGAACAAGAGTAAGAACAATTAATGCATAATACTAAAAGTAAAAACAATTAGCCTGATAATAACTAATCTTAGCTGCTTTTTCCTTAATGAATCTTCTACCTTGTTATTTTTATGCCTGTGTCTGTGGTGAGTGCTGCTGGTGATGTATGCCTGTGTTGGGTAAATGTCTATTAACTGGATGTATGTGTGTGCATGGGCAGTGTGTATGTGCGGATGGTGTCGGGGGGCTGACGCTGTATTTTGTGCAAGTTGTTTTGTGCAATGTTGTTATTCTTTGTAGACATCTTCATGTACAGTATATCAGATATTGTTGTGATTTTTTTTTGTTTTTTTTAATTAGAGAGCACTCATACCCCCATTGTAATTGCCAAAGCTGGATAAATAAAGTTGTTTGAATTGAACTGAATTGAATTGAATTGAATTAAGGATGTTGTTGTATGGTATAGTGTGAATTCAACTTCTGGTTTGCTCATTATGGTACGTTGTCTTTGATGTACAATATTGTTTTGTATTTTGTTTGTTTTGTTTTGTAATGGTTTTTTTGTCTTTCCTGGCTAAAAGTTCCTTGTGGCGAGAGTCTAAATGAACATTAGACGTAATCGAAGTCTGATGTAGCCTAGTATAGCAGATGGGAAGATTACTATGGAAGATGTATACTAACATGTGCATGGTTAACATATTTTAGAGAATAATACCATTAAAAATACGATTGGTGTATTATTTTAGCTCATTCAGCCCATAGTTTTATATGAGATTGGGCATTACAAAAGCTATTTTGTATTATTTTTATTTTATTTTATCCTGTGATTCTATTAATGTAATTTAATTTGTGTCAAGGTGTAATTTAGTTATTTATTTGTTTATTTGCTTATGTGACTCATTAAATAACATTTGTATAATTAATGATTTTGTCTACAAATACTTTACAAAAATTTGTACTTTTATAACAGATTATAATCAACAGGAACGGATGACAAAGGTAACCGTGTCTGTAGACGAAGTTCTCGTGTACCACTTTCCGTCAAATCAATGGGAGATAAACCTAGTGACCGACATACAAGTCTCGTCAAAAACAGCAGGAAGTTCTCTACCAATGAAAGGTCAACGCATCAAGTTGTCACGAAACGATCTATTGAACATCTGTGAAGTTCAAGTATGGGGTAAGTCATTGCCCCTTCATATGAATCATTGCTCAGACAGTCAGACATTAGATATGCACAAAACATTGAGGACACTGAAATGCACACTGTACTACATAATATATATATATATATATATATATATATATATATATATATATATATATATATATATATATATATATATATATATATATATATATATATATATATATATATATATATATATATATATATATATATATATATATCCTTATATAAGTACCCACAAACCAGGCTTACAAAGTCTCCAACCGGTCATTTGGGTACCCGGCTTTGGATCCGGGAACCCGGCCAAGTTCCCGGATCCAAGGCGGCTCCCAGAAAACGATCTGGGAACGACGGGTAGGGTAAGGCAGTGCCTCGACGGGTAGGGTAAGGCAGTGCTACACATATTCCGCTCGAAACGGGTTAGGGTTAGGGTTAGCGGTCCGTCTACAAGTGATGAAATTACATGGAATTATAGTGGGGGTTCCCATAAGCATATATATATGAGAGAGAGAGAGAGAGAGAGAGAGAGAGAGAGAGAGAGAGAGAGAGAGAGAGAGAGAGAGAGAGAGAAAATCATACAGAGTACTTTTCCGTTTTTATACAAGAACCCTCAAAACAGATTATTGTTTCCTAAAAGTGTTTGAGAGGAGCAGACAGAAGAAGAACTAACGTGGATGAAATCTACAAACTAGCAGTTCCCCGCAATCAGGTCCTGCAAGGGCCGAGTGAACAATGTGGAATTGTTGCATATTCGGGAAAATGCAACACATGTGCTCATTTGAAGCACGTTGGCAGTTTGTTTCACCCTGGGATAATAAGCTTTGGACAATAAAACAACAGCTGACGTGTAGAACCCCAAACAGTGTATTTGCTGATGTTTTATGAGCACAAGGATTTCATGTACAGTGGGTCGACTATAAATGTGAAATCTATGTGTTACGTAAGTGTGTCCAATATGCAATCGAACTATCAGTTTCTTCTTTTCGTTTGGGAGCTAAGTTAAGCAACGGATCAGACAGATTTGGTATTGTTTGAACAAGTTTGTTGTTCGTTTCATCGGGCCATCTGTCCTGCAAGAGTTTGCTTGTTTTTTACAGTAGGATATAGTCAGGCTGAGGGTCAAAACAAGAAACAAACTGAAAATTGTGGTATGTGTTACGTTGAAACGCGAACGAAAGTATGTCAGAAGCGCGCACGATAGATCTAATCGTTTCGTTTTGCAAAGTATTCAATAATGGAGTTTATTTACCTTTGATTTGAGTTTGCATTGTTGTTAGGAGAGGCTTTGTATAACGTTGATAATTTTCGTTAGTCGATATTGTTGGAGAATCTTCTGGATCCGTTTGTTTACTATCGATCGAAGCTTCTTGATGGACCTAGATAATGGAGAACATTCGTTTGACATGTATGACGTAAGTCAGTGATGACGATCTTTAATTCTGATTGGTTGGTTGTAATGCGTCATTTTCTAGAACAAACTGAGGTCATCTCGAGTTGAGAGAAAATATTATATATTCGATGCTCCGTGTGTTGTTAAAGAGTAGTTGTTGATAGTGAGTTGGAAAGTAAATAAGTTGAGAGTGAAAAGGCGATTGTATGCAGTTGTTGATGTGTGCTGAATAAAAGTGGAAAACTTCATACGTCGACTTTGTGACTTGTATGCTGATTGAGCGGGTTGCGTGGATAAACGAATCAGAGTTACACCTTATCAGGACTTCAGCATCGGGGCTGATTCAAACACTGATAAAGAAAAACACCATCATCAAACCGAGTGTAACATTTTGGGGGGCCAAGCCGGGATTCACGCCATAGCCAAGGGTTCAACTGCTACAACAAGCGAGTCAACGTTACGAGAGGCAGTCATCGAGGGTAGCCACCAACGAGTTGCGTCGAGAGGGGCCAACATACTGGGACTACATCACCGATAGGTTCGGGTTGACTGCAAGGGCGTGTAGTCGCTGAAGAGTTGCTTCGTGAGCGAACAACAGATCGGGACTACGTGGCTGCCGTAAGACTACGTCGAGGGACAGTCTCGGAGCTACATCGCCAGTGTTACAGAGAGCGGCGAGCGTACGTCGCGTCTACTTCAGCACAGGAGCGTGTACATCAACACCAGCGTGGTGCAGCGTCGCATACGACGAGGACAGAGGGGCCTGCGTCAGCGAAAGCGACTAGTGGCAAGCATCAGCGTTACTGCAGAAAGCGTGCTGTTCTAGAACAGTCTAGAAAGGTACAGCACAGCCAAGAACTTTCCAGAAAAAGAACTTTCCAGAAAAGAACTTTCCAGAATAGAACTTTCCAGAAGCATCAAGATGGCTGACTTCTGGCAGAAAGGGGTTGAACTAAATCTAAAAGGCAAACAGCTGACGGAGTACGTCAAATGCCAGGAGAGAATATTGCGTGAAGAAAGAGAAGAACAGCGACGGCGTGAAGAACGAGAATTAGAAGAGCAGCGTCGCCGTGAAGAAAGAGAATTAGAATTGAAGCGTCTGGAAATTGAACAGCAGCGGCAAGAAAGAGAAGAGCAGCGTAAAGAAAGAGAAGCTGAGCGCAGGCGTGAGGAAAGAGAAGCTGATCGGCAGTTCCAACTAGAGTTGGCGCGCATCCAGCAACAGCAGCATGCGCCACAAGTTATCAGTGACAACAAAGCTCCAAAATTGCCAGCGTTTGTCGACGGGAAGGACCAGATCGACAGTTATTTGGCGAGATTTGAAAGGTTTGCCAAAAGCTCTAACTGGCAACCTCAAGACTGGGCGATTCGACTAAGTGCACTTCTGACGGGGCAAGCACTCGACGTCTACACCAGATTGTCGGACGATGACGCTAAAGACTACGACGTCTTGAAAGAGGCCCTATTGCAGTGCTACAACTTTACAGAGAAGGGCTACCGTAAACGCTTCCGTGAATGCCGGCCTAAGTCAGACGAGACGCCAAAGCAGTTTGTGGAGCGCCTGTCGTCATATCTACACAAGTGGGTGGAGTTATCAGGCGAAAGGAAGTCTTACGACAGTCTCCATGACCTGATCGTGAAGGAACAATTTCTCAATGCCTGTCACAAGGACCTAGCGACCCACTTAGAAGAACAAAAGCTGCAGACGCTTAAAGATGTGACTGAGGCTGCTGAAAGATATCTTATCGCTCATGGGAAAACCCTGGGGCCACCCAGCGCGACGAAACATTTTCAGAAGACTGCAAACCATGGGAACCAGATCCAAGGGAGCCAGACGAGCCAGAGACAGACGGACTCCACGCCTCCTCCCAGGGAAGGGCATCCAAGAGGCTGTTTTACCTGCAACGCTACAGACCACAGGGCGGCTAACTGTCCTCAAAACAAAAGTAGCGGACAGCGGAGCAGTACGGACAATTCAGCGGCGGGCAACCGACAGAGACGTTTCTCCAATCAACGGCAAAACAGTAGATCTGACCATCAAGTGTGCGGCGGGAGCGTCATTCTTCCGAGTGAGACCAAGCGCACAGCTACTCCTGCGGACGTGCAAGAGAGCTTGACCGATGGCCAACTTCTCCTTGCCAATGGAAAATCCATCCCCGTCGTCGCCAGCGCAGCTGTGACCGTCCAGAACATGCCTGTTTCAAAGGGACGCGTCGGAAATCATGAAGTGACTGTTTTAAGAGACTCTGGCTGTAGTGGGGTCATCGTCAGAGAAGACCTAATCGCTAAAGAACAATTCACTGGCGATTCAAAATGGACACTTATGGCCGACAGCAAATGTGTGAGAGCGCCAGTTGCGAAGATTCAAGTCAGCACATAGGCGAAGTCGAAGCGGTTTGCCTGAAGAAGCCGCTGTATGATTTGATGATCGGGAATATCGACGGCGCGAGACGACCCGACGACCCCGATCCAGAGTGGAGTCCTGCCTCAACCCAACGCGCCGAAGTTGTGGAGGAGGATCCATTGCCATTTCCCGATGGAGACCTTACAGAGCTGCTACGGGACAATGTGGTTACTCCGGCTCAGCCCTGCCGATTAGAGATCGTCGGTGCTGTCACTACCAGGGCCCAGGCCAAGAGAGACAAGACGTCTACGCCACTGAAGGTTGCCGACAACTCCAAAGCTGCCATCGTGGACAGAGATAAACTGATCCAGCTCCAGGAAGCTGATAGCACTTTAAACAAGTACAGGAACCGCCAAGACCACGTGACCAAAGGCAGTGGTACGGAAAACTTCATACGTCGACTTTGAAAAACACCATCATCAAACCGAGTGTAACAGTATGGTATATCTTGATCGAGGGCTTCTTTTGCAGCCTGATTCGCTATCGTGTTCCCTCGTATCTTCATATTACCCAGTGCCCACGAAAATACTGTTTTTCCCTTCGAACACGAGAGTAGTGTGAAGGTCATGTATTTCGACTAGGAAATTGTGTGATAACTTTCTTGTAGAGATGGCCTGAAGTGCCGACACTGAATTGGAAATGATTAAAAAAAGAAGGACCTGTTTGAGTAATATACCTGTTTCAACGTCAGTAAAATTGCTTTCAACTCCGCAGTGTACACAAAGAAAAAGTCAGTCAATCGCTGCAGCAGAGGTCGATCGAAGTCTCTCTCAGAGACCGAAGAAGCAGCAACAAAATTTTCCCTATTTGACCCGTCCGTGAAAAAGTTTTATGTAACCTGGGTATAAAGACCATACTGTGTAGTTGCATAAACGCTGTCTACAGATAGTTTCAGAGGTGTTCTCATTGAGGAAAGTTTGTTAGCTTCTACATAAAGGCTTTCACAAGGAGAAATGCGTAGAGCCTGAAGGGCAAGTGGATCTAACATTTTAGGATCAGACTTTCTAGCGGAACCATAAACTATGCAACCATAATCGATTCGGTGAGCGAAGTTCGTAGCGAGCGGACGTGTTTTGGCAGAGCTCTGACAGTGTTCAGTTTTTCATATAGTTATTTTCATTTCTAATAAGTTTTTCAGCTAGGTTTATACTTAGACTTGTTCGGTCTGTCTCGTTATTTTATTTATATTGTGTAGTTTCTTGTTTCTTTTCCACTTAAGTGGTTGAAATTATTGAGACTCAACACTAGCAGAATGGGTGACACAAACAATCAAGCTATCAATGATCGTTGTGAACCGGTGTTTATTCTCAACACTCAACTTCCTGCATTCGAACAGAAATTGTTTAGTACAGCAGAAATATGTACAGCCGCAGAGAAAGTGTGCGGTTTTAACAGCATAGATGGTGCACAGCGCATCGGTGGTTTGTGGAGGATTTACCCACGCGCAAAAGATCATCGTCAAAAGTTGATGCTTCAGGGATTCGTCCTGAGAGGGGTTGCCGTCACCGTGAAAGGTCGCAATCCCTTCTTACTGCATGCTCCACGAAGCGGTGACGAGGTCGGCGACGGTGCCCCAGACCAACCCCCTTCCACGAAACTCGTGATCAGCAATATACCTCTCTCTTATTCAGATACGGATATTCTGCAGGCAGTGAAGCAGCTGGGCCTCACAGTGATGTCCAAACTCATCCCTGAGCGGGACAGAGACGAGAAAGGAAAACTTACGCACTGGAAAACAGGTCGTCGTTTTCTGTATGTATCAGTGCCAAAGATCCCACTACCAAAGGCAATCGAAATTGGGCCCTTTAGAGCTCTCCTGTACCACAAAGAACAGAAAACTGTCGAGCGACAAGTGGAGGCAGAATGCAGAAGGTGTCTGACAAAAGGACACAACGCAGCGGAGTGCTCAGCACCAATCAGATGTAGAAAATGTCTCCAAAATGGTCACAAGGCTGGAGATGCTGCTTGCAGCATGACACCCCCTGAAACTAGTGTCTCTGTAGCAGAGGCGACACTTGCTACACCCGACAACATAAGCAAAAACAACACAGACAACAAGAAATCAATGACCATCACAAACCAAGCTGATAAAACCATACAAAAGTCGACAGAAGGCAAGGCTCCAAAAAGGAACAAGAGGTCGGCCTAAACGTAGGGCATCATTGTCTCAGACCGCACTCTCAGCCTTTAGGAGAGAGGGGTCGGGGTCAGTGAAGCGCAAGACATCTACTGAATCGGTATCAGTACACTAGGATAAACAGCCCAGATTGCAGTGTGAAGGGAGCAGTAACGACCAAGAAGACAACGTCCGTGTTGCCGATGCCGTTTCCGATTCCGGTTGCTGATCTTCGTCATTTGTTTCCGTTCCTCTGGACAACGGACTGGCTTCGGACCTGGTTTGGATTAACTGGGCTATGATTAAATTGGTGAGACATACTTTGATTGCTGTGATTGACCAATCACCGCTAAACATCCAGTAGTTGATGGATAAAATACGCATAGTCTCTTTAAATGCCAGAGGGCTTAAAAACAAATTAAAAAGAACAATGCTTTTTACCTACCTAAAACAGCAGCGTTTCGACATTGCATGTATACAAGACTTAGAGGGACATGTAACTAAAAATGATTCCTGTAGTTGGGAAAAACAATGGGGTGGGAAAATATTTTACTTCGAGGGATCTAACCACAGCAAAGGAGAACATATCTTAGTTTCTAAACACTTCCAAGGCTCTGTAAAGCTAGAAAAATGCCAGGAAAGGCTGTTAGTTGTGTCGGTAGAACAGGGATCTTTTTCATTTCCAATAGCTAATGTTTATGCACCCAATGTAGCCCCAGATAAAGTGCGTTTTTTGAATATATTACAAACTCTTCTCAATGAGTATTGTCAAAAAAAAGAACATAATAATAATGGATGATTTTAATTGTGTTCTTAACAATAGACTAGACATTATATCTGGACATCCACATAATATTGTGGAGGTGGAACAATTTAAGGATACAGTGAACTTTCTAGCAGTACAGGATGTGTGGCGCATCTTTCATGCTGAAGAAAAAGACTACACATGGAACAGACATAACCCATTTATAGCTAGGAGGCTGGACTATTGCTTTGCCACAGAGGGAGTTTTACCTTGGCTTGTTTCTTGTGAACATCACAGCATTCCCAGTACAGATCATAAGGCTGTAGCAGTCGAATTAAATGACTCTAATTTTGTTCGTGGTCCCGGATATTGGCGCTTTAACAACAGCTATCTAAAGGACATTGATTTTGTCCAGAAGTTGCATGTGTTCTTGGACTCCACACTAAATAATGAAAACTTCGGACTAATAGAAAGTAGCGTAGAAAAATGGGAAATGTGCAAAATTGATATTCGAGAATTTGCTCTACCTATGGTAAAAAGAAAGCATGCACCAGAGTGAATGAAAACATTAACATTGGAAAGTGAACTTAAAGAGACCGAAAACCAGATAATACACAACCCCGAAAGTACGGATCTCCAATCTAAGTTGTTAACAATTAAAACAAGTTGGAGTTGATTCAGCTGAATAAAGCAAGGGGGGCACAAACCAGGGCACGGGTGAAATGGATAGAAGATAGGAAAAAATACAAAATTTTTCTGTAGCTTAGAGAAAACTAGAGGCAAAAGAATCACAATTACTAGACTAACGCGTACATCAGGGGAAGTAATCACCGAACAGGGGCAAATACTACAGGAACAAGTAAATTATTATAAAAGTCTATATAGACAGACCACAGAGGAACCTAACATCTCGCAAGCGGCCTATGATTTCATGGTAAACGAGCAATACACAAAACTCTCACAACAAGAATCTGATATTTGCGAAGGGATAATTTCTTTGGGTGAAGCTTGCAGTCAATGAAAAACTGGTCAGCTCCCGGATGCGACGGCTTGACGATCGAATTCATGAAATTTTTTTGGTCAAAAGTGGGTACAATAGTGACTGATTCCTTTGCTGAATCGTTTAAAGAGGGGAAACTATCGTATAGCCAGAGACAAGGGGTAATCATTTTGTTGCATAAAAGTAAAGACTTGCCTAAGGATCAACTAAGTAACTGGCGACCAATCTGTCCGGTCAAGCGAAGCTGAAGTCAACTAACTGTGACCTTCCTTTTGAAAACCGAATTAAAATGTCAGAAGAACTAAATTCATTCTACTGCCGTTTTGAACGCGATGACACAAAAGACGACGTTGATGATATTATTTCTCGTTTAGAACAAGACGTGGTTGATGGTGATGCTGACTTTGAGATCGATGGTGCCACAGTTGAGTCCATGTTTAAAAGACTGAATCTGAGAAAGGCCACTGGCCCTGATGGTATAGGGGGTAGGACCTTGAAGTGGTGCGCTGCACAGTTGTGCTTAGTATTCAGTCAGCTATTCTCGTGGTCAGTCAGGGATTGTGTTGTACCTAGTGTATGGAAACACTCTATCATCTGTCCCGTGCCCAAAAACAGTAAACCCAAAGAACTCAACGACTATCGCCCTGTTGCCCTGACATCCATAGCTATGAAATGTCTCGAACGGATTCTTCTCTCTCGTCTTCTTTGTCACACTCAGCCTTTCACTGATCCTCTTCAATTTGCATACAAACCCAATCGTAGTACCGACGACGCTACTCTGACGCTTCTCCACAATGCGTATGATCACTTAGAGACCTCTGGTTCCTTTGTCCGCATTCTATTTATAGACTTTTCTTCTGCTTTCAATACCATACAGCCACACCTCATGGCTCAGAAGCTTTTGTCTTACACTGTCCCTCCTAGACTCGTCCTGTGGATCGTTCACTTCCTCGTGTCCAGATCTCAGGTTGTCCGCTTTCACTCTGCTGTCTCATCTCTCAAACAAACGTCCACAGGAGCTCCTCAGGGTACGGTTCTTTCTCCGGTACTTTTCACGCTCTACACAAACGACTGCAGAGGAACTGATGCCTCACCGGTCATAAAGTACTCGGATGACTCTGCCCTTGTGGACCTGTCCAATTCAAATGCTGTGTATTTCTCTGCAGTTGATAGGTTCAGCTCCTGGTGCATACAAAACTATCTGGACTTAAATGTCAAGAAAACTAAGGAACTGGTCATTGACTTTCGTAAAAACAACACTCTCATTCCAGACCTTGTTATTGATGGTGTTACAGTCGAGAGAGTCACCCAATACAAATACCTGGGAACCATCATTGACGAGAAACTGAACTTCACTGCAAACACCCAGGCCATACACAAAAAATGTCAGTCTAGAATTTACTGCCTTCAAAAACTTCGAAATCTCCAAGTCAGTAGCCGCATCCTTCAGACCTTTTACTCTTCTTTTATTGAGTCCGTTCTTACCTTTTCTTTTATCTGCTGGTATGGAAGTGTGTGTGTAAAAAACAAAAGTATTCTGGATCGAGTAGTGAAAGTCTGTGGGAGGGTTGTGGGAGTGAAACAAGAGAGTCTGCAGGTGTTGTATGAAAGACGTGTTGTGCGGAAAGCTATTTGCTTTGTGCTGGATAGCACTCATGTGCTTGCGCACCACTTCCAGCTCCTGCCTTCTGGAAGGCGCTACCAAACACCAAGGGTCAGAACTCTCAGAACGAAAAACAGTTTTATTCCAAAGGCTGTCTCATTACTTAATAAATGACATGTGTGTGTGTGTATGTGTGTGTGTTTTGTTTGCCCAAAATAATCTCATTTCACCTTTGCTGTCGTTTAATGTTAGCATGCATAAGTGTAATTCTATTCATATGTGACTGTGCATTTTTTATCCTCATTGTCATTATGATTGTTGTTATTATTATTGTGATGTTTATTCCTTGTTGATTGTAATTGTACACCACAATGTAATTTCTTGTAAAAGATAATAAAGTTGTCTTATCTTATCTTATCTTATCTTATCTTATACTAACAAATTCTGACTACAAAATTTTGGCCAAAGCTCTCGGACACAGGCTTTCCAAGGTTATTCAAAACTTGATAAACGAAGATCAAGTTGGTTACTTGAAAGGACGCAATATTAGCTTTGTCTTAAGAACAATCGACGATGTTATTAATTATTTAAACGTTACAGGAAAAGCTGGTTATCTGCTGGCGTTAGATTACTCCAAAGCATTTGATTCTATTTGTTACACTCAGTTTGATGTTGGTGTTTTCTATCAGTATTTGATTCAGCCCCGATGCTTGGACCCCTGATAGGTGTGTAACTCAGATTCGTTTATCCACGCAGCCTGCTCACTCAGCAACAAGTCAAAGTCTTCGTGTGAAGTTTTCCACTTTTATTCAGCGCACATCAACATCTGCATACAATTCTCAACTCAACTTTTTACTTTCCAACTCACTATCAACAACTATCCAAAACAGTGCAGCACATAATTATATAACCTCTCTCTTTCTTCCCGAACAATTTAGAACACGGTAGAAATGACGCACTACCACCAATAAAACTAAAGATCGTCATCACTGACTTACGTCATACATCTCTATACACATCCCCGGAACGTTCTCAAACTTCGATATTTATCGGGAAATTTCTATCGACAGTAAACACGCAGATCTAGAGAATTCTCCAATAATATCGACTAACGAAAATTATCAACGTTATACAAAGCTTCTTCTAACAACAAGGCAAACTCAAATCAAAGGTAAATAAACTCTATTATTGAATATTTTGCAAATCGAAACGATTAGATCTATCATGCGCGTTTCAGACATGCTATCCTTCGCGTTTGAACGTAACACTATTAGTAAACAATTCCTTCTGCACGCCTTTGATGCATTTGGCTTTGTTACACTCCGATCGATGTTGGTGTTTTCTATCAGTATCTGATTCAGCCCCAATGCTGAATTCCTGATAGGGTGTAACTCAGATTCGTTTATCCACGCAACCCGTTCAAACAGCATACAAGTCACAAAGCCGACGTCTGAAGGTTTCCACTTTTATTCAGCACACATCAACAACTGCATACAATCGCCTTTTCACTCTCAATTTTACTTTCCAACTCACTATCAACAACCACTACTTTCTCAACAGTGCGGCGCTTATATAGTCTCTACATACTCGGGAACAAACGAGAAGAATCCTACATGAAACACCACAACCAATCAAAATTAATCTCATCATCACGTGACTCACGTCATACAACCTCATTTGGAATGGAAGCTTCCATGGTAACCAACAGAACAATCCATACGCTTCGATCGATAGTAAACAACTGACTCGAGAACGTTCTCAAATAATATCGAGCAACTAAAAACATCAACGTTACACAAAGCTTCTTCTAATAACAACGCAAAATCAAATCAAAGATAAATACACTCTATTACTGCATGCGCTGCAAAATAAAACGAAAAGATCTATCGCGCGCGTCACACACAAGCCTACCATTGCACGCGCTTCGCACATAATATCGTGCGCATTTCACACGCACCAACATGAGCGTCTCAACGTAACAGGCTTTGGAGAAGACTTCAAACGATGGGTTACTGTGCTCACAAACAAAACGTATAGTAATATTGTGACGACACGAGTTTTCAGATGGTAGGGAGAGACACACTTTTTACGAAGTTACACTTCTCCGCATATCTGCTGTACATAGAATAGCGTGACCGATTTACTTTTGTGTATGAAAGTGCAGTTCGTAGAGTCCGTGCGATTCGTAGTAGACAGGGGGTCGGCCAATTTCGAATAGGGGTACGCGTAATAAAGAACGTGCATACTGACGAGAGCTCGACTGTTTTGCTTGTGGCCGGCGCAGATTTTGAAGGGCAGAGTGGTTTGAGATGCTATTGCGTGAGGAAGGAATTCTAACGAGGCAGCAACCCTGTGACAGAGGTCATCGTAGTGTAGGGTACTGTTGGAAGGGTGTGTGTATTGTTTTATAGCCACCCAAGGTCTTATGCCCTCGTCGGGATAAGGATGTGTAGAATTCGTAGGAAGATGGTAACTGCCATTCGCCAGTGAGTGTAGAGTTCCATACTTAAGGTGCGTGTGGTTCTCGATTGAACACCCACCAAGACTTAGTGTCTGTAGCAGAGCTAAGGTGTCCTCATCCTCAGAATATATGTTATTTGGACAGTGAAATAACGTGCAAGAGCAAGAGAAAGAGACTCTCAAAAGACTAATCCATTGTGTTGTGCCAATGTTGTGACAGTGTTGTGTCGTGTTGTGGTGTTGGGGTAAAGGGCGTCACGAGCCGAGGCCTGTAAGGTAAGCAAACTCTGTCGTTCAATTCTCTAGTGGCGCGCTTCGAGTACTGCGTACGTGTATGAGTGGTAATGAGTGTGGGGAAGGGGATGTATTTTAGGATGTGTAATGAATTTTGTTGATTTTATATGATTTTCCTATGATTTTCTTATTGTATATGTGATGGGGAAAATGTCGTTGCTGTTGTTGTTATGGAAGTGGGTCAAAGGCGACGATGGGGAATATAGAGAGGGAGAGAGAGAGTGAGGGTGTATGTATGGAGAGAGCGATAGAATGTAGTATGCTGAAGAAGGATGAAGTGATGATTATGAAGGAAGCATGTTTACAGTGTGGATGAAGGGAGGTAATCGTGATGTGCTATAATTGTTGGGGGTGACGGTGGTGATGAAGGGGGGCGGAATGAATCAGGACTGTGAGATGGTAGTGTGGTTGCGATAATTATGTATATGTATATAAACATTCGTGTGTAAAGAAGATGCGAATTATTTAGCATCAAAGGGTGATTTATATTATTGAAATCTGTGTATAGCATCTTATATTATTATTATGATATTCATAACTATACAGGTCAAGATGGCGGACGGAGGACGGCGTGTTATGTTATATTATTTAGTGTTTATTATTTGGTGGGCATATTGTTAAGACTATGTATATGTCAACAGGTGTGGGCTGATGATGATTATTACATCTACGTGTTTATTTCTACGCATTATTTCCACACTGTTGCCTTTGACGTTGCCTGTTGTGCTGTACTGATGTTGATGTTGTTGCCGCTGACTGGGTCCTAGCCAGCCTGGGATGTACCTTTGCCTCTACGACAGAGTAGTGTTGTGGTGATTTCTTACACTGCCGCAGGTTTTGCCTTGTATCGAGGCAACGCACCTCCAGGAGGTTTTCATACCTAATTCATGCACACACAGACTCACATTACACGCACCTAAAAACATATCCATTTAGTTAGAAGAATCATCCACTTTGTGAAAGAGACTGTTAGCTCTCTGAGCTACTTAACAAGAACATTGAGACATTACTTCTGTGCCACAGCTTTGCCTGGCTAATAGTTTATGATTCAACGCCATTGCTTATTATTTGAAGACTTGCATTTTGAATTGATTTGTTGATTTCGATTTTTCTGTATACACTTTGTAAAGAAACTGTTGTTGTTTAGTTCTATTTGGGGTTTGTTGCAAGGGGAGGTAATTGTTAGTTAGTATTGGGACGGGGGTCTGTTTAGGGGTTGAGGGAAGGTTAGTTCCCATTTGTCCTGTGTTTGCTTGTTGATTGTTGAATAAAAGAGTGTGTGTCTGTACTCTGGCATTTTGTGTTAGTTTATTTTGTTTGAGTTTATTCTTTTCACTCGCTTTATGAGCTGACGTCACTGAACCCGCTCGGGGGACGTGACATTTTGGTGTCAGAAGTGGGATAAACTCATTTATTTTGTTAGGGTATTGCCAGAGGTGTATGTTGTGTGTTTGAGTTGTTGTGTGAAAGGGTACGCAGCTGGCGGTTGGCGGGAGTGTGGGTGTATTGCACTAGGGAACACACTCGGAGTGCAGCATTAACGGGGAATTGGGTTGCAGGGTTCACTTGCTCGCCTTTAGGGGTACGACGGTGAACGATTCCTCGGCTCCTGTGACTGTTGTGTTGCGTATTCATTCTGTTAGGTGTTATTTGTTTTGTGTATACTAACATTCTGTTCTTCCCTTCTTTTCCGACATGGCTACGCGGGATGCTCGAGCCGCGATGCGCCGCGACGCTAGGACTCGTAAGGAGGAGGCCGAGCAGGAGGAGCAGGACTTCCGTGATGACGGCTCTGTGACAGGGTTGTTGGAGGAACCTTACGCAGTGAGTACTCAGACCACTATGCCTAAGATGTATGCCAGATCGCCCGGTTCACAGAGCAAAGTCGAGGTCGCGCTCAGTGATAGTGAGAGATTTAGACAGATTGGGGAAAGTCTGGGTTTCCGTGATGGAGCGTTGGCGCACTATGTGGTCAGTGAGATGAGAAGGGAGGAAGAGCGGAGGGAGAAGGAAGAAGAACGGAGAGAGAGGGAGGAAGAGAAGAGGGAGAGAATGAGGAGGGAAGCAGCAGAGAGGTTAGTTAGGGAGGAAGAAAAGAAAGAAAGAGAAGATGAGCGTCGACGTCTAGAAGCTAGATTGGAAGCTAGATTAGAGGCTGAGAGGGAAGACCGACGTCGGTTGGAGCAGAGGATAGAGAATGAGAAGCGAGAAGAGAGAGAGGCTAAGGAAGAGGAAAGGAGGATGTTTGAGATGAGGCTAGAGGAGGAACGTAGAGCCAGAGATGAAGACCGAGCTGATCAGAGGGAGAATAGGGCTAGAGATAGAGGGGCAGCATACTCAGTCAAGTTGAAACCCTTGGAGGAGAGGGAGGATGTGGAGGCCTACCTCCAGATGTTCGAACGGGTGGCAGAGATTCAGGGTTGGAGGAGGGAGGTATGGGCGGTTAGGCTAGCGCCTTTGTTACAAGGGGAAGCCCGAGATACGTACCTTCGTCTAACGCCTGAGCAAGCCCAGGATTTCGACATTGTGAGGAACGCGCTGTTGAAACGCTTCAGGAAGGACGCCGACTACTATCGTAGGCAGTTTCGAGAGGCCAAGAAGGAAGCTGCAGAAACGTTTCCTCAGCTAGTAGTAAGGCTAGGGTCGTTAGTGAAGAAGTGGTTTTCGCTCGCCGGCAAAGACATCACCGACGTAGAGCAGGTACTAGACACCTTCATTGGAGAGCAGCTTTTCTCCATCATGACTACCGAGTTAGAGATCTACGTGAGGGAGAATCTACCTGAGACTAGCCATGCCGCAGCAGAGTTGGCGCAGCGTGTGGTAGATGCTAAGCGGGCAGCATCAGCACCGGCACCCGTACTACCCAGTCAGAGACGCAGTTTTCCCAGACGACCGGAGACTCCTCAGCAACCTAGCAACAGGGGAAGTCAGGGTCAGAAGGTAGGGAGGACGGAAGGGGGTAGTGGGGTACGTCGTTGCTACCGATGTGGGTCGGAGAAGCATGTGGTCAGGGACTGCAAGGTCAAACCTCAGACAGTAGGCCAGGTTACAGTGGGAAGGACTATTTCCACGGAGACCGCACCTCGGGCTAGCGTGTGTGCAATCAAACCTTATGATCCATGGGGCCAAGGTAGGGCGAACGGGCAGGACGTTCGGGTATTGAGAGATACGGGGGCGGAGATAGGGGCAGTCGCGAGCAGGTTAGTCAAACCAGCTGATTTGACGGGTCGGACTGTCGAGATTTGCTTGGCGAATCGATCGAACGTGGGTCTGCTACCTACAGCTTGGGTGGAGTTGGATTGTGCGCTGGTCAGGGGGAGAGTAGAGCTGGTGGTTTTCGAGGACGGGCCCGATATCATCCTGGGTAACTGGGTAACGTTTGATAGCGGGGAAAAGAGTCCTGTTTCCTTGTTCGGAGGTGAATGCGCGATGGCTGCAGCAGTGCAGACTCGGGCGCAGGTGAAGGCCGAGAAGAAGAGGGAGGTACCCTTAGCAGTGGTCGAACCATCCCAGATCTCTGTTAGCACCCCAGAGTTGATCAGGATGCAAGAGACCGACGAGACGCTCGCGAAGGCGAGAACGTTGGCACAGAGTGGTGGGGCGATAGCGTCAGGTAGGGCGTCAGCTGAGTTTCGCAAGAAGAAGGGGGTGTTGTACCGGGTACACACGAAGAGAGGTAGCCAGGTCACGCAACTGGTAGTCCCGAAACAGTTGAGGGGGGGGATCCTTCAGTTGGCTCACGATCCACCCATGGCTGGGCATTTGGGAGGGAAACGTACCAGGGAGCGGATCTGGGGGACATTCTATTGGCCGGGAATGTGTGCCGAAGTACGGAGGTATTGCGCCAGTTGTCCAGAATGTCAGAAGGTAGTACCGAGGGGACGGGTGAGGAAGGTACCACTACAGCAACTTCCGCTGGTGGACGAGCCATTTCAGAGGGTGGCGGTAGACATTGTGGGACCCATCAAACCCAAGTCAGATCGGGGTAACATGTACATCCTAGTGGTAGTAGACTATGCCACACGCTATCCCGAGGCTGTACCGCTCAAGGGCATAGAGGCAGAGAGGGTGGCAGAAGCGCTGTGGGAGATTTGGTCAAGGGTGGGCGTTCCTAGGGAAATTTTGACAGATCAAGGGACGCAATTCATGTCTGAAGTCATGCGGGAGATGAACAGACTACTGTCGATCCACGGGAAAGCCACCACACCGTATCATCCACAGTGCAACGGACTGGTTGAGCGATTCAACGGGACGCTAGTGTCCATGCTCAAGAAGTTAACCACAGAGCAACCTACAGCGTGGGACCGCTACATTCCAGCGCTACTATTTGCATACCGAGAAGTAGCACAGGAGTCTACAGGGTTCTCTCCCTTCGAGCTCCTATATGGAAAGACCGTGCGGGGACCGATGGCTGTATTGCGAGACCTCTGGACCAAGGAGATACAAGAGGAGGAGGTGAAATTGAGTAGCCAGTACGTGGTGGATTTGCGTAATCGCATCGAGGAAACATGTAAGTTGGCACAAGGAAACCTCAGAACCGCGTCAGCCAAGCAGAAGCGGCACTTCGATAAGAAGGCGAAACGGCGTTTGTTCAACGCGGGGGATCAAGTGTTGCTGCTGTTACCTGAAAAACACAACAAGCTGCAACTAGCATGGCGAGGACCGTACGAGGTGATCGAACGTGTGGGAGAGTGCGACTACCGGATCAGGATGCGTGGGAAAAGCAAACTATACCACGCCAATCTCCTGAAGAAATTCCATACCAGAGCGACGGTGGCCACGATCGTTGTAGACGACGAGGGGGTAGAGGAGGAGGAAACTATGCCGGTGTTTGGGGATATTCCCGTAATCACCTTGACAGCATCAGAGACGCCCCGCGACGTGAAGATGGACGACAACTGCCCAGAAATACGGGAAGAATTGCAGGAGCTGGTGTGGCAGTTTGAGGATGTCCTAACCGACTTGCCACTACGCACTACACTGAAGGAGAAGCTGTGCTCTGACCCTGTGTGCTGTCTGCCGGACTTCACCCTACCGTTTGTGCTACAGACAGATGCGTCGGAGGATGGAGTAGGGGCCATTTTGAGCCAGGACAGGGGACAGGGATTACAGCCTATTGCGTGTGCAAGCAAGAAACTGTCGAAACCCGAGAGGAACTATTCGACCATTGAGAGGGAGTGTCTAGCGTTGGTGTGGGGTGTGCAGAAGTTCAGTCAATACCTGTACGGACGTACTTTCGTAGTGCAGACTGACCATATGCCACTGCAGTACCTACAGCAAGTGAAGAACACCAACAGCCGACTGATGAGATGGGCACTTCAGCTGCAACCTTTCTCAATGTCTGTGGAGCACATTTCTGGGAAGGACAACGTTCCAGCAGATTTCCTCAGCAGAAACGCTCAGTAGGTAGCATAGGGGGTAGTGAGAAATTCGCGTCGTAGTTAAGGTTCTTCAAGGTGTTAAGAACTGGGGGGGGTTGTGTGACGACACGAGTTTTCAGATGGTAGGGAGAGACACACTTTTTACGAAGTTACACTTCTCCGCATATCTGCTGTACATAGAATAGCGTTACCGATTTACTTTTGTGTATGAAAGTGCAGTTCGTAGAGTCCGTGCGATTCGTAGTAGACAGGGGGTCGGCCAATTTCGAATAGGGGTACGCGTAATAAAGAACGTGCATACTGACGAGAGCTCGACTGTTTTGCTTGTGGCCGGCGCAGATTTTGAAGGGCAGAGTGGTTTGAGATGCTATTGCGTGAGGAAGGAATTCTAACGAGGCAGCAACCCTGTGACAGAGGTCATCGTAGTGTAGGGTACTGTTGGAAGGGTGTGTGTATTGTTTTATAGCCACCCAAGGTCTTATGCCCTCGTCGGGATAAGGATGTGTAGAATTCGTAGGAAGATGGTAACTGCCATTCGCCAGTGAGTGTAGAGTTCCATACTTAAGGTGCGTGTGGTTCTCGATTGAACACCCACCAAGACTTAGTGTCTGTAGCAGAGCTAAGGTGTCCTCATCCTCAGAATATATGTTATTTGGACAGTGAAATAACGTGCAAGAGCAAGAGAAAGAGACTCTCAAAAGACTAATCCATTGTGTTGTGCCAATGTTGTGACAGTGTTGTGTCGTGTTGTGGTGTTGGGGTAAAGGGCGTCACGAGCCGAGGCCTGTAAGGTAAGCAAACTCTGTCGTTCAATTCTCTAGTGGCGCGCTTCGAGTACTGCGTACGTGTATGAGTGGTAATGAGTGTGGGGAAGGGGATGTATTTTAGGATGTGTAATGAATTTTGTTGATTTTATATGATTTTCCTATGATTTTCTTATTGTATATGTGATGGGGAAAATGTCGTTGCTGTTGTTGTTATGGAAGTGGGTCAAAGGCGACGATGGGGAATATAGAGAGGGAGAGAGAGAGTGAGGGTGTATGTATGGAGAGAGCGATAGAATGTAGTATGCTGAAGAAGGATGAAGTGATGATTATGAAGGAAGCATGTTTACAGTGTGGATGAAGGGAGGTAATCGTGATGTGCTATAATTGTTGGGGGTGACGGTGGTGATGAAGGGGGGCGGAATGAATCAGGACTGTGAGATGGTAGTGTGGTTGCGATAATTATGTATATGTATATAAACATTCGTGTGTAAAGAAGATGCGAATTATTTAGCATCAAAGGGTGATTTATATTATTGAAATCTGTGTATAGCATCTTATATTATTATTATGATATTCATAACTATACAGGTCAAGATGGCGGACGGAGGACGGCGTGTTATGTTATATTATTTAGTGTTTATTATTTGGTGGGCATATTGTTAAGACTATGTATATGTCAACAGGTGTGGGCTGATGATGATTATTACATCTACGTGTTTATTTCTACGCATTATTTCCACACTGTTGCCTTTGACGTTGCCTGTTGTGCTGTACTGATGTTGATGTTGTTGCCGCTGACTGGGTCCTAGCCAGCCTGGGATGTACCTTTGCCTCTACGACAGAGTAGTGTTGTGGTGATTTCTTACACTGCCGCAGGTTTTGCCTTGTATCGAGGCAACGCACCTCCAGGAGGTTTTCATACCTAATTCATGCACACACAGACTCACATTACACGCACCTAAAAACATATCCATTTAGTTAGAAGAATCATCCACTTTGTGAAAGAGACTGTTAGCTCTCTGAGCTACTTAACAAGAACATTGAGACATTACTTCTGTGCCACAGCTTTGCCTGGCTAATAGTTTATGATTCAACGCCATTGCTTATTATTTGAAGACTTGCATTTTGAATTGATTTGTTGATTTCGATTTTTCTGTATACACTTTGTAAAGAAACTGTTGTTGTTTAGTTCTATTTGGGGTTTGTTGCAAGGGGAGGTAATTGTTAGTTAGTATTGGGACGGGGGTCTGTTTAGGGGTTGAGGGAAGGTTAGTTCCCATTTGTCCTGTGTTTGCTTGTTGATTGTTGAATAAAAGAGTGTGTGTCTGTACTCTGGCATTTTGTGTTAGTTTATTTTGTTTGAGTTTATTCTTTTCACTCGCTTTATGAGCTGACGTCACTGAACCCGCTCGGGGGACGTGACAAATATAAACCATGCGGGATGGCTGTCAGAACGTTTCAAAGATGATTGTGGGATCAGACAAGGATGTCCTTTTTCACCTCTGGCATTCGTCTTGGCCGTGGAAATTTTGGCCATCAAATTACGTAACAGTGCGATAAAAGGAATTCCTTTACCAAATCCAATAGCAGAAAATATTCCCCTAAAAATCAAACAACTGGCAGATGACACTACTCTGTTCCTCAACGATAAGAACGACATGAGAATTGCTCAAAGCATCTTAAATACCTTTTCAAAATTCTCGGGCTTAAGACTTAATCCTCACAAAACCAAAGCTCTGCGGTGTGGTACCCAGGCTCTAGACAATGGTCTTCCATTCACTGTTGTAGACAAGATAAAAATTTTGGGAATATATTTTCAAAACAATTTGACTGCAGAGAAAATAGAAGATAACTGGCTTAGCAGAACTGAGAAGTTAAATGCTCTAATAAAAATGTGGAGTAAGAGAGACTTGAGCATACACGGTAAAACGGTAATTATAAAAACGTTTCTTGCTAGTCAGTTTGACTTTGTTATGCAGTCTGTTGGTATACCAAAAGCTGTGTTAGAAAAGGTCAATCGGCTGTTGTACAAATTTTTATGGCAGAGAACATTTTCGAACAGAAAGGCTTTTGAAAAAAATAAAAGAAAAATTTTACAAAGTGAATACAGCAATGGAGGTCTTAAGATGGTTGACATGGTTTTCACTCAACAATGTTACTATCTGCAGTGGGCAGGAAAACTAGCTTGCAGCAACATTGAAAACTGGACTTTCATTCCTGTTTGGCATTTACAACACCTAGCAGGAAAACTCGGTAGCTTTGATTTTAATTGTAGAGAAGATAAAGCTAAGGGAATACATTCAATACAGAATGACTTCTGGAAAGACGTGCTCATAACATATTTGAATACAAAAACATTGACACCGATGAACGAAGTTAATAAACACAATGTGTGTAATCAGATGTTATTTAATAATCAGTTTGTTCAATATAAAGGTAGTGTATTGCATTTTGCATATTGGGTTAAAAGTGGAATTGAAAGGATAAAAGATCTCATAAATGTAACAGAAAACAGACTGTATTCCTTGGATGAAATGCAGGCAATCGTTGGTAAAAATAAATGGAATGTTATGTTTGAGTACAATGCTTTAGTAAACGCTATACCAAAGAGCTGGAAAGAATGGTTAACCGCTGGCAAATTCACAATGGTAGAAATTTATGAATCTAGTGGTATTATTTTTAACTGTAAACCTAAATTAATGAAACAAATGTTAAATACTGCTGCAGCAGAAAATCAAGCACTTAAACCGCACGCAGTTGCCTTAAGGAACCACAAATTTAATATTGACATTGGCGACAAAGTGTGGCTAATGCCAAGAAAAGCAACTAAAGAAGTCCGTTTAATAGAACTGTAATGGAAAATCATACATAATATTTACCCTACAAACATACTACTGCAGAAAATGAAAGTCGTCAATAAAAACAAATGTAACTATTGCCTTGACAAGGTAGAATTTATTGAACACTTCTTTTATGAATGTGATTATGTAAAAAGATTTTGGAATCATGTTTCAAGTATACTGTCTGCTAAACTTAGTAAAAAATTGAATGTTCTATGCTAGAGGTGTTTTTTGTTGTAGCAATTGAAAGATTACCGTTAACAGAGGAAGAAGAAAATTTCGCTAATCATATTATCTTGATAGGAAAATTGAGCATTAGTATTGCCAAGAAAACAAATGTGTTGAATTCTTTGCGTGTCATTTTTGACAATCATTTATTATTACGACGTTTAATGGCTACTAACTAGTGGTGTACATATATAATATTCTCTTGCAAACTTTGAAAATCAAGGCTTGTGCCTTGCCTACTTCACTAGTTATCTAGTTATTCTTTTCTCTTGAAAGCATGCTTGTTCTACAGTCTTTGTCTTTGTTTAGTCTTATCTGTTCTATCCTTTAACATGTAGATTTTGTGTTAAAAATGAAAGAACCAATGATAAAGTATATGGCTGTTAAAAAAGGGGGGGAGAGAGGGGTGGCGAAAATGGGGAAGTCTGTAATATTGATTTGAATTCTGATGTATTCTTGTTCTCTTATTTTGAATAAAATAAAGTAAAGAAACAAATGTTTTATATGTGTTTTTGTGTGGTGCTGCAGCGTTTAACAAATGCATTCCTTGTGTATTATTCACTTGGCAAAAAATTATCTTGAACTTGAAAAAAAATCTAACTGGGATCTAATTAATGAAAGCTATATCATCAAAAAGTTATCATGTCAGTTCCCCAGTCAATACCACTGATAACTTAATGTAAATTGCTGGTCTGATGACATTTAAAGTTCAATCTTTAAGATGAGGAAGAAAGGTTAACTTTTGGTCAAAAATTCAACCCAAAAATTTGACTTAATTTACAATCTTTATTGGAGTTCTGTTTAGTAAAATATTTGGATCTTGAATGAATCCTCGATGTTTGGAAAAATGGATACATTCAGTGTTACATTCGTTGTTGATTTTTATCAGTAGTTGATTCAGCCCCAATGCTTGAATCCTCCTGATAGGTGTAACTCAGATTCGTTTATCCACGCAACCCGTTCAATCATCAACAAGGCTGGAGTCATGGTATGAAAGTTTGCAACTTTATTCAGCGAACATCAACAACTGCATACAATCGTTTTTTCCACTCTCCACTTTCCACTTTCCACTTTACAATTCAATTCTCTCTACTATCAACACACACCTTTTGAAACAGTGCAGCACTTATATAGTCTCTCTATACTCCAGAACAATTTAGGACACTCCAGCGTAACGCACCACAACCAATCAAAATTAACTTCATCATCACTGTCTCGTGTCATACAACCTTATTTGGGATAGAAGCTTTTATAGTTACCACTAGAATTATCCATACGCTTCGATCGATAGTAAACAACCAACTCTCGAAAATTCTCAAATAATATCGACCAACTAAAATTATCAACGTTATACAAAGCTTCTTCTAATAACAAAGCAAAATCAAATCACTCTATTATTACATGCTTTGCAAAATAAAACGAACAGATCTATCGCGCGCGTCACACACGGACTATCTTGCGCGTTTCAACATAACATTCACCCTTTGCCTCATAAAACCTAAAATCGTTTAGTAAAGTCCATGCAGGCCGCAAATGCATTTACACGTTACTGTAGCTGACTTTTGGCAGAAGCCAATGTTTTACCCATTGATTCAGCAGTTGGGGCAGATGAAGTGCATCCAAGTACTCACAATCTCAACTGTTGGATATTTTAATCATATTTGGATTTCTGGTACTTGTTCTCGCTCCTGGAGAAAGGTGATCATCATTCCCTCCCTAAACCTGGAAAGGATCATTCTAACCCGACTAACTACAGACACATGGCCTTAACATATTGCTTATATACCTGAATACTTTGGTATCTCGAGACCAATAACATTTTGTCAAGCAGTCTGCGCCTTTCGAAGTGGTAGAAGCACCATCGGTCAACTGGCACGACTAGAGACGTTTGTCAGTAACTCGTTCGTCAAAGGTGAACATGCCGTTGCCACCATGTTTGAACTGGAAAAGGCATACGATTTACCATATGGCATCATTTCGGATCTGCAGGAGATGGGCCTGAAGGGTCACCTACCTTTGTTCATATCCAACAGATATATTAATAGTTTGTCTCTCTGATAACAGAGTCTTATGAAGGGCCAACACTTTTGGGTGATGTTCTGTCAATAAACAACATAACTTCTCATAATTCGCCCGTAATCCTCTAATATTCCATTCAATAATGGATATAACGTTTAAAAATAATATGAAGAAGTTTAAAACCCAAATGGCCCTGCCATAATACGCCTTTAATTGACTTCTTTAGCAGAGGCATATATCATTTCAGTCAGTTTCACTCCCCTTGGCGTCCATCAGGCTGTCAAAACGAGTATTAATCTCGATTTTCTGTTTGCCTATTGAGGAAAGAGACCCCGGCATAATACCGGTACACATCTTCCACCCCTCAAACTTTGATCTGCCGGGTGGCCTCTCCTCTCCCTCGCTACTGGCCTCCTGGTCGGAGATTTAGAGAGCAACCTGTTGGACACAGGTCCCTCTCTATTCTATTTTCTTCCTACCTTCCTGCCCCTTCTATTCCCAGCGCTTTCCTTCTGGCAAGAGGGTGGCCTGGCTGCACCGGCGACATTCTGTCTGCCTCCCTCACCGCCCGAGATAGCTTTAGAATTGGTGACGGCTTTTGACCCGGCCGTGAGTGGATTGGCGGTAACGGCTTGTCACCGCCACGACTCTCTCCGGGCAGACACCACAAACAAACAACTTCCACACGCAGACAACCCAGAAAGAATGACAGTTTCCCGCAGACGCGAAGTGATGATAACACAACAAATATATATACAACTTTCAAGCTATTTATTCATTCATACCACACACTCATACACATACAACATTTACACATGAAACGAAGAAATGGTAATGAAACAATCAATGGGTCAATGCAACGATGCAATGGTTTGTGGGGTGATCGGGGGTCGCTAATCGACCAACGTCCTCAAATCGAACGTGCACAGCCAAAGTCCGAGGCACGCGTTCACAAACAGACAGGGGGGGTTGAGTGTAGGAGAGGGACAACACAAAACGGGCCCACCTGGCGAAATGCAGTCCCTGGTAAAGTCTCCTCAAAAGTATCCGCCCCCTTCCGTTGACGTCCAAACGAAGGAGCGTTGCCACCCGCGGTCGCCACTGACGATGATGAGGGAGTGATGATGATGGCGCTGATAACAAGGACGTGTAGACAAACGAATGGCGATGTTGATGATGATGTTCGGTCCACCTGACCAAGTGTCGTCGTCGTTGCTGCCTCACGTTAACCAGCGACGAACTGGCGGATTGACGAACGTTGAGCTGCGAACTTCGAACTCGATCCTCGTAACCAAGCCCTGGATTCAATCCTCAACGACAATCCTCGACGAACCTGTAACATGCTTGTCGCATCGTAAATGTCATGTCCACTCGATTCTGTCCCCCTCCCTCCATCACACTTACCCCCCCCCCCACTCTCACTACGCTCTCCACTAAACTTCTGACACTTGAGGGGTCCAACTGCAGTCTATTTCCCCGTCCTTGACTCTCTCTGGCCTTCTATTGTTATCGTCACTTGAAACAAATACATATTATACAATTCAATGAAATCATGAATGCATGGAATGAACGATGCTGCAAATGAATACATGTAAACATCAACACATTATTCATATCAAGCATCCCCAACGACAACAACAGCAACCACTTCCATCCTACCTTCATCACACTCCACCCCCTTTCTTCTCCCTCATTCTCCCTCCTTCAGTCGCACTCTTCCTTTCTTCTGTCTCTCCTCAGTGCAACCTTTCTCATCCTTCCTTGCTCTTACGTACCAGCTATCATACAACACCCCAAACAGCCGGCCCTTGGTTATTGGCACAGTGAGGAAAAACCACCATCCACTCACCCAACGGTTCGCATGTAATTGCACCCCGTAGCCCTTCTCCACTGCCCTCCTACGAAAGTACATCCAATTAGGGTAATCCAGTAGTGTGTAGTTTCCGTAGTAGACAATACCTCGATACTACCTACCACACTACCACAGACTTGCTTTCCTAACGCTGCACTCCAGCTGAGCGTATCACTTCGGAAATCGGCAATCTTTAAACTAGTATACTTCTCCGGACCAGATATTATTATTCGTTAATACCCGTCCTACCCTAATTCCAGAACACAGCAAAAACCACAGAGCACTAGACAAACACCGTCTACACTGTACTGCTGACAAACATGTTCTGCCCATAGTGAGCAAATTCCTAAACTGGCTTAACCGGCATACGCTGTTTACCACGCTTTTCACGCTCCCGAGACAACAATAATCACGCATACAGCAACACGCAGTACCACCCCCGCCCTTATACTCTTCACACACAGACTACACGGCTTTCTTCACAGGCTGCCCTGTGACACACCCCCCTCCCAAGACGAACCTACGGAGAGTTCAAAACCTAAACTTCCACAGGGTCAGATCTGCTGAGGAAATCCGCTTCAATGTTGTCTCTCCCTGGAATTGGTCGAACAGTGAAGACGTACGCCTGCAACTGCATAGCCCACCGGGTGAGTCTGGCACTGTTGAGGTGCGTTCTCTGCAGGTACTGCAGCGGTCGATGGTCTGTCTCCAGCCAAAAGTGCCGTCCAAACAGGTATGGTTCGAAACGTTGTACTGCCCACACAACTGGCAACAGCTTCTTGCTGGCAAACCCCACTGGTTGCACACCCTCACCGGTTTCTTGCATCAGTGCAGCTCCTAGCCCTTGCTCAGATGCGTCTGTCCTCAGGATGAACTCCTTGTCCAGGTTCGGTAACTTTACCACTGGCTCACTTGTCAACGCCCTCTTCAAATCGTCGAAAGCTTTCCGGCAGTCATCCCTCCTGTTGACCTCTCCCTTCCTCTTTACCCGCACGATCGGTGCGCTGTACGGCGATGTACAAGGCTTGATCACCCCCAACTCCAGCATCGATTCCATTTCACCCTTGACGACTTCCGTCTGTGAGAATGGTAGCGGATGCTGGTGCACGCGAACAGGGCTGTCGTCAGTCAACTCCACTTCGCATTCGTCCACGTTGGTGCGCTGGGGTAGATCTGTTAGCTGACTCGCGTATTGTTGACACACTTCCCGTAGTTGGCTCTGATGAAGTGCAGACAGTGTCGAGTCCATCTGTACATCCCCTGGCTCTTCGCTCGCTCGTAGCGGTATCAGTGGTACAGTGCCCTGGTAGCTGATGTCTGACATCCCCTCTGTCTCGGCTTGGTCAAACACCACTGCCACCGTCGGTTCTGGTTCCGCCCTTCGTTCTATGTAGCGTTTCAGAGGGTTGGCGTGGTACGGTTTCCTGTTCTTGACGGCTCTCCGAAACGGTACTCTCCTGACTGGCATCCGTCCTAGTGGCACCTTCCTCACACTCCCCTTCGGCGTCGTCCGCTGGCACGCGTCGCATGAAGCACAGTACTTCCGGACATCGCGGCACATCCCTGGCCAGTAGTGCTCGGCCCACACTAGATCTAGGGTCCGCTTGGCTCCCAGATGTCCAGCCGTAGGCGTGTCGTGACCCATGCGTAGTACTTCGGACCGAAGCTTGGTTGGTACCACCAACTGGCTGTGATCCACCTTGTCCTGTCCTGTGTATTCGCGGTACAACAGGCCCCGCTTCCAGACAAATGCCACTTGCCCTTTGCCTCGTTGCTCCTTTCCTGCCTTCCGGTCTGCTAGCTGCCGTACCTTCGCAAGCTCGCCGTCTTCCAACTGCAGTTGACGAATCTCCTTCGGCGTGGCGACGACGTTCCTGCTTGTTCCGACCACCAATGGTTCCGTAGCGACTTGCTCTTTGGTTGCTTGCGCTCGCGTCTGCACGGCGCAACACTCTGCGGCTCCCTCGACGAACACTGGCAATGCTGTATCACGTTGCTGTTCCGTCCTCGCCCAGTTGCCGATCACCACTGGGTAGATCAAGTCTGGCACCACTACTACCTCCACTCTCCCGGTGTAGAACGGTGACTCGAACTGCACCCACGCTGTTGGCAGTGATCTGGATAACTGTCGGATGGCGAATCCGACGCGCCGCGTGCGTCCCGTGTAAACAAGGTTAGCAACCTCTCCTTCCCGCAGACATATCAGGTCGGCTCCCGTGTCCCTCATGGCCGTCAGCGGAACTCCTTCCACTACTACTTGGCTCTGGAAACGCGAGTCTCTCTTCGTGCCTGCCTCCTTCTCCTCTTCCAAGACGCGCAACGCTGCTCCAGCCCTCTCGTTGCGTTTCGGACAATTTCGCTTCAGATGCCCTTTCTGCCCGCAGCTGTAGCATTCACGCTTGTCCGGCGAGTTGGGTCGTGGTCCCGCTGGCTTGCGGCCCTCAGTCTTATCCCTGGGTGTAAAGGGTTGACGTGGTGGAAAGCGTAAGTTGGTCCCTGCCCTGGCGTCGACGTACTGCTGTGCCAACGTCGCGGCTTCTTCCACCGTTGCTGGGTTGCGTTCGCGCACGAACGTGACCAGTTTTGGCGTCAAACCGTTGACCATCTGCTCCATCAACACTAAGTCCAGCAGATCTCCGTACGTGGCCTTCTTGTTCGCTAGTCCCATCCAGCGTTCCAGGAACAACTCCGACTTCCGCAGATACTGCTTGAAAGTCTCCGGTGGCTCCCTTCGTAGCTGGCGAAACTTCTTGCGATAGGTCTCGGCCGTCAGGTTGAACCGCACCAACAACGCTGCCTTCAGGATCTCGTAGTCGGCAGAGTCGTCCTCGTTCAAGCCAACGTAAACTTCCCTCGCCTTCCCCTTCAGCAAGGTCCCCAAGCGAATAGCCCACGTGTCCTTCTTCCAGTCTTGAGCCTTGGCGAATCGCTCAAACTGACACAAGTAGGTCTCTAGGTCGTCCTTGTCTTCGAAGAACGGTAACCTAAGCTTGACCGTCTCGAACTCGGGTTGACGATCCCTGCGGTTCCCGGCGCCTTGCGACGTCAGCTGCGCCATCGCTAGCTCGTGTGCCATCTCTCTCTCCCTCTCTCTCTCTCTCCGGTCTGCATCTTCCCGGCTCGCCCTCTCTCTTCGGTTTGCGTCTTCTTCCCTAGCCGCTTGGTCTATCGCGTAGTCTAACGCTGCCTGGCCCTTCAGTCCTTCGCGCTTGGCGAGCCTCAAGATCCGCTCCATCGGCGTCTCGTCCGCGAACAGTCCCGTCCTCGGCGTCGGTGCCGCCTCGATCTTGTAGATCGAACGGTAGGGGTTGGTCTCGAACCTCTTCGGTCTCGTCGCATCGCTCAGTCGATCCTGGTCTCCGTAGAAGTCGGTGCCTGCTGACATCCCGCCGGTTGCACCAAATCCCGTCGGAAAAAGGTTACTCACTGTGTCTCTGGCTTCAAACGTCGTCGACTCGTCGTCTGCTGACCCACGACGCGATGACCTGACCGGCGATCTCCGTCGCTCGTCCGCAGAAGGTAGATCCGTGACTCCCGTATCAGCCGCTGACGTCGTCGCCCGCTCGTCCATCGTGACACCCACGCGAGAACGCGTACGAGCCGCGATCGGTGACACTCCTTCAGCCTCCTCGATCGATGCCATCCTGCTTACAAGGAAAGCAACAACAACCAACAACAACAAGTCAAAGTCCCTACGTACCCTAACCTAACCTAGCCTAGCCTTAGATACTAACTTACCTACCTAAACTATCTCGCTACCTATCACCCACCTCCTCCCACTCAAACAGTGGAAACTGGCCCGCGAGGTAGCGAACCGGATGGAGAGTGCAATGGCGCCCTCCCCTCACGAGTGGTCGAACCCAGGCCGGCTGTGAGCCTCCGCTAAACAGCGACCTGACTCCCTCCAACCACCTGCTGGGGTGCACACTCTCACCGAATCACGCCTCACACACTCGGACACCACAGGACAATTACAAGACAACTTCACGTCTGGGCACACTCACACATACCCTGCATCTCCACCATATGTCACCGCCACGACTCTCTCCGGGCAGACACCACAAACAAACAACTTCCACACGCAGACAACCCAGAAAGAATGACAGTTTCCCGCAGACGCGAAGTGATGATAACACAACAAATATATATACAACTTTCAAGCTATTTATTCATTCATACCACACACTCATACACATACAACATTTACACATGAAACGAAGAAATGGTAATGAAACAATCAATGGGTCAATGAAACGATGCAATGGTTTGTGGGGTGATCGGGGGTCGCTAATCGACCAACGTCCTCAAATCGAACGTGCACAGCCAAAGTCCGAGGCACGCGTTCACAAACAGACAGGGGGGGTTGAGTGTAGGAGAGGGACAACACAAAACGGGCCCACCTGGCGAAATGCAGTCCCTGGTAAAGTCTCCTCAAAAGTATCCGCCCCCTTCCGTTGACGTCCAAACGAAGGAGCGTTGCCACCCGCGGTCGCCACTGACGATGATGAGGGAGTGATGATGATGGCGCTGATAACAAGGACGTGTAGACAAACGAATGGCGATGTTGATGATGATGTTCGGTCCACCTGACCAAGTGTCGTCGTCTTTGCTGCCTCACGTTAACCAGCGACGAACTGGCGGATTGACGAACGTTGAGCTGCGAACTTCGAACTCGATCCTCGTAACCAAGCCCTGGATTCAATCCTCAACAACAATCCTCGACGAACCTGTAACATGCTTGTCGCATCGTAAATGTCATGTCCACTCGATTCTGTCCCCCTCCCTCCATCACACTTACCCCCCCCCCCCACTCTCACTACGCTCTCCACTAAACTTCTGACACTTGAGGGGTCCAACTGCAGTCTATTTCCCCGTCCTTGACTCTCTCTGGCCTTCTATTGTTATCGTCACTTGAAACAAATACATATTATACAATTCAATGAAATCATGAATGCATGGAATGAACGATGCTGCAAATGAATACATGTAAACATCAACACATTATTCATATCAAGCATCCCCAACGACAACAACAGCAACCACTTCCATCCTACCTTCATCACACTCCACCCCCTTTCTTCTCCCTCATTCTCCCTCCTTCAGTCGCACTCTTCCTTTCTTCTGTCTCTCCTCAGTGCAACCTTTCTCATCCTTCCTTGCTCTTATGTACCAGCTATCATACAACACCCCAAACAGCCGGCCCTTGGTTATTGGCACAGTGAGGAAAAACCACCATCCACTCACCCAACGGTTCGCATGTAATTGCACCCCGTAGCCCTTCTCCACTGCCCTCCTACGAAAGTACATCCAATTAGGGTAATCCAGTAGTGTGTAGTTTCCGTAGTAGACAATACCTCGATACTACCTACCACACTACCACAGACTTGCTTTCCTAACGCTGCACTCCAGCTGAGCGTATCACTTCGGAAATCGGCAATCTTTAAACTAGTATACTTCTCCGGACCAGATATTATTATTCGTTAATACCCGTTCTACCCTAATTCCAGAAGACAGCAAAAACCACAGAGCACTAGACAAACACCGTCTACACTGTACTGCTGACAAACATGTTCTGCCCATAGTGAGCAAATTCCTAAACTGGCTTAACCGGCATACGCTGTTTACCACGCTTTTCACGCTCCAGAGACAACAATAATCACGCATACAGCAACACGCAGTACCACCCCCGCCCTTATACTCTTCACACACAGACTACACGGCTTTCTTCACAGGCTGCCCTGTGACACGGCTTTTGACCTGGCCGTCGTCGGGTTATGGATGACGGCTTCTGACACGGCCGTCTGCGTGTTTGCGTTGGCGGCATTTGACGTGGCCGCTTGCACGTGAGCAGAATGGTCCGATGGGACTCGAGAGCCGCCCACTTGACCAAGAGTTGTCAACACTTTTCAAGGCTTTCCATACGCTTACACAAAGAGTCCAAAATCTGGGTCATCTTAGTCATAAAGGTTTCCATTGTTGGATGTGCACGGTGCTCCACGAGAGGGGCGGAATCCGCTGACGACGCAAAAGATCTCTCGAAGGGTTGTGGTCTCTGATCCATAACCTTTTTCTTTGCGTCCCCAAAGGAGCACCCCTCAGTAGCACGCACATTCTGATTTTCGAGCTCCAATCTCCACTGAGGGCAATCTTTGGAGTTGGAAGGGTTTTTCCCCGCGCAATTTACACAGCATATGGGGTCCTTACACCCATTCTCGTGTTTATCCTTACCGCACTTTCTGTAATCTCTTTTCCTTTGCAGGTCTTATTACCGTGACCAAACTTCTGCCAACGGTAGCAGCGCAAAGGCGATGGAGCGAAAGGAGTCATCTTTACCCGAAGGTACCCCACTTTGATGACTCCGGCAACTTGACCATGGCAAAAGTCACCTAAAGTCATTGTTTATAGCAAAAGGGGACAGCTTGCCAAGTGACCTATCTGGATTCGCTTCTTCCACAATCAAGAAACGGGGCCATGCCCCACCAAACCCAGCATAACAAAAGCACTTTGGCTGCCATATTTTTTAATTCTTTATTTGTCCCCGCCCACTCCCCCACTCCTCTTGCTCCCCATCCACCACGGAGTCCAACAAAGGGGTGCATACAAGCGGTAAAATCCAGCAAGAAAACGCACCAGGGCTACAGGGGAGATATACACTCAAACAAGACCGCACTGCCACTAGGTCTTGCTGAGATTTGGCCCATGAGCTGCAGCCTTCTAGCAGAGTTAGGGCAATACACGACCACGCCAGCCTCTCGTCTAGGAGAAGTCAGGACCAAAGAGGTGTGTTGGTTTGAAGGACCGCAATCCTTCCGTAACCTCAACCCCTAGGATCCCATTCTCACCCTAGACGGGTCGCCATGCATGGCAAACGCAGGGGGCCAAAATAGGCCACAGAAGCAATAACAACAAAATAATAATAGGAGAAGCTATTACCACATAGACCATCCCGAGGCAAACAAAACTAGATAGTAAATAAAAAAATATATGAAAATATTATTAAGCTTAATACCCAAACTACACAAATAAACAAGGCCAATTCGGCAAATAATACCTGAGACCCAAAAATCGCCTCGATGTGGACAATTTTCTCTACCTAACTACCAAGCCCACAAAATCTTCTGACAAAATGCTGAGAAAAACAGTGAAAAGAGACAACAGAAAAGAAAAGCGAAGGCAGAAATATAGAGAGTGATTAAAAAAAGGAAATGTAAAGCACTTATTATGCTTCCAAAATGTGGGGTAACTATTTGTACTGAAATGTCCACCGGTATCCCCATTTATAGTAGTAGTAGTAGTAGTAGTAGTAGTAGTAGTAGTAGTAGTAGTAGTAGTAGTAGTAGTAAATTATTATTATTATTATTATTATTATTATTATTATTATTATTATTATTATTATTATTATTCAACATCTCTCTCTCTCTCTCTCTCTCTCTCTCTCTCTCTCTCTCTCTCTCTCTCTCTCTCTCTCTCCCTAAATGTGGCCTCATCGCCATAGCTCAATGGTACAGTGTTCACCGTAGCTCAGTGGTACTGTGTTCACCGTAGCTCTGTGGTACATTGTTCGCCGTAGCTCAGTGGTACAGTGTTCACCATAGCTCAGTGGTACAGTGTTCACCGTAGCTCTGTGGTACAGTGTTCACCGTAGCTCAGTGGTACAGTGTTCACCGTAGAACTGTGGTACAGTGTTCACCGTAGCTCAGTGGTACAGTGTTCACCGTAGCTCTGTGGTACAGTGTTCACCGTAGCTCTGTGGTACAGTGTTCACCGAAGCTCAGTGGTACAGTGTTCACCGTAGCTCAGTGGTACAGTGTTCACCGTAGCTCTGTGGTACAGTGTTCACCGTAGCTCAATTGTACAGTGTTCACCGTAGCTCTGTGGTACATTGTTCACCGTAGCTCAGTGGTACAGTGTTCACCGTAGCTCAGTGGTACAGTGTTCACCGTAGCTCAGTGGTACAGTGTTCTTCGTAGCTCTGTGGTACAGTGTTCACCGTAGCTCAGTGGTACAGTGTTCACCGGAGCTCTGTGGTACAGTGTTCACCGTAGCTCAGTGGTACAGTGTTCACCGTAGCTCTGTGGTACAGTGTTCACCGTAGCTCAGTGGTACAGTGTTCACCGTAGCTCAGTGGTACAGTGTTCACCGTAGCTCAGTGGTACAGTGTTCACCGTAGCTCAATGGTACAGTGTTCACCTGGCACACCGCGGTAGCTCAGTGGTACAGTATTCGCCTGGCACACCGCGGTAGCTCAGTGGTACAGTGTTGGGCTGGCACACCGCGGTAGCTCAGTGGTACAGTGTTCACCTGGCACACCGCCGTAGCTCAGTGGTACAGTGTTGGCCTGGCACACCGCGGTAGCTCAGTGGTACAGTGTTCACCTGGCACACCGCGGTAGCTCAGTGGTACAGTGTTCACCTGGCACACCGCCGTAGCTCAATGGTACAGTGTTGGCCTGGCACACCGCGGTAGCTCAGTGGTACAGTGTTGGGCTGGCACACCGCGGTAGCTCAGTGGTACAGTGTTGGCCTGGCACACCGCCGTAGCTCAGTGGTACAGTGTTGGGCTGGCACACCGCGGTAGCTCAGTGGTACAGTGTTCACCTGGCACACCGCCGTAGCTCAGTGGTACAGTGTTCACCCGGCACACCGCCGTAGCTCAGTGGTACAGTGTTCACCTGGCACACCACGGTAGCTCAGTGGTACAGTGTTGGCCTGGCACACCGCGGTAGCTCAGTGGTACAGTGTTCACCCGGCACACCGCCGTAGCTCAGTGGTACAGTGTTGGCCTGGCACACCGCCGTAGCTCAGTGGTACAGTGTTGGCCTGGCACACCGCGGTAGCTCAGTGGTACAGTGTTGGCCTGGCACACCGCGGTATCTCAGTGGTACAGTGTTGGCCTGGCACACCGCGGTAGCTCAGTGGTACAGTGTTGGCCTGGCACACCGCGGTATCTCAGTGGTACAGTGTTGGCCTGGCACACCGCCGTAGCTCAGTGGTACAGTGTTCACCTGGCACACCGCGATAGCTCAGTGGTACAGTGTTCACCTGGCACACCGCGGTAGCTCAGTGGTACAGTGTTCACCTGGCACACCGCGGTAGCTCAGTGGTACAGTGTTCACCTGGCACACCGCGATAGCTCAGTGGTACAGTGTTCACCTGGCACACCGCGGTAGCTCAGTGGTACAGTGTTCACCCGGCACACCGCCGTAGCTCAGTGGTACAGTGTTGGCCTGGCACACCAATCACCCAGGTTCCAATACCGTGGTGGGCAACATAAAAGTGGCCATTTTTCACAGTCCATCTTAGCAGTAGGATTGCTCTGGTGGCTCAGTGATGATTTAGGTCCTTAACCCCTCTTTCTTGTCATGGTTATCCCCGTCTGCCATATCGCCAATGGTGAGTGTCGACGTTAAACTTCAATGTTCGTTCATTATCTCAGTGTGCAGGCCAGGCTATTATGGAGCTAACTGTGACGTTATATTTCAACGCTCGTTATCTCAGTGTGCAATCCAGGCTATTATGGAGCTAACTGTGACGTTATACTTCAAGGTTCCTTATCTCAGTGTGCAGGCCAGGCTATTATGGAGCTAACTGTGACGTTATACTTCAACGCTCGTTATCTCAGTGTGCAATCCAGGCTATTATGGAGCTAACTGTGACGTTAAACTTCAACGTTCGTTATCTCAGTGCAGTCCAGCTATTATGGAGCTATTGTGACGTTATACTTCAATGTTCGTTATCTCAGTGCACCAGGCTATTATGGAGCTAACTGTGACGTTATACTTTAACGTTCGTTATTCAGTGTGCACATATATGGAGCTAACTGTGACGTTATACTTCAACGTTCGTTATCTCAGTGTGCAGTCCAGGCTATTATGGAGCTAACTGTGACGTTATACTTCAATGTTCGTTATCTCAGTGTGCAGGCCAGGCTATTATGGAGCTAACTGTGACGTTATACTTCAATGTTCGTTATCTCAGTGTGCAGTCCAGGCTATTATGGAGCTAACTGTGAGGCTTGCAGACCTGAGTGCAGTAACACTCCTTGTGACGACATTGGTCAACAAAACACATGCCCTGGTAAGTCACTCTTTCCGTGGATACACTGAGCCAAGGGCATATCTGTACTCGTAAATAAATAAACAAATAAATAAAATAGCATGTTATTGTGTGGTTTGCTGAATTATGTAGATCGTCTCTCAAACGTATTGTAATAGTGCAACACATAAATAAATCCATAAGCAATAGTAAAATAAATTGATGAATAAATGAATTAATGAATGAAGACACTTTTAAATGTAATTGTGTTTCAATGGTGGTCACTAACAGCGATGATTCTCGTGCTCGTGTTTGTTCTATTCATTTATTTGTAGTCATTAATAAGCAGCGAAAATCAGTCTAAAGGGGCAAATGAACGTTGGACAGATTGGTTGTTTGTGTTGTAAAACGTTTTGGATTTATTTATCAGAATGACCCACACGTGTTTACAATGTGTGTGTGTGTGTGTGTGTGTGTGTGTGTGTGTGTGTGTGTGTACATACGACATTCTAGGTTATTCTAGAGCGCCAGTTTCCAAGTAAACAAACCAAAGCATTTCTCGTAATTTGTGAACCTCGTAATACGCCAGTGCCTTGGTTAATCATACAGACAACTCACAAACATAGGCCTATATAGTGAATGTTTTTGAAAACAACCATTCACTCCATACCGGATCGGTCGTCGCCCGGGACACCAAGGACCGCGCCCTCCGTTGGCCACCAGGACGGAGGTGATAAGTGTTCTACTGATGGACAACTTAGCAAGATCCGCACGAGAAACAACATCGTCATAGGAACTGGAATGTCAGGAGCCTAACTGCGGATGGAATATTAGAAGAACTGGCCCCGAGCTGGACCACTATCGATGGAACATTTTAGGTGTCCGCGAACTGCTTGAAAAGATTAGATGAAACAACGACCGACAAAGGCCACAAGCTTTATTTCAGCGGGAGAGATGACAGGCACGAAAAATGCGTTGGATTCTTGGTCCACAAGGACATTCTAGCCACTGTCATGGGTTGCCACCCAGTCTCCAGTAGAAACTCTACAGGCTGTCCTTGACCAAGTGCCAAAGAAGGACATAATCAAAGTGCAAGGCGACTTGAATGCCAAGGTTGGCCAAAATGCGCACCACACCTGAAGAGATACATGTGAACACAACTGCAACAACGAGACAAATGAGAGAGGTCTGAGACTCTTGGAGATTGAACAATTTGATACTGGCAAGCACGCTTGGTGTCCACAAAAAATCCAGTAGATGGACATGGCACAGTCCCGGCGGGGAGCATCACCACAAGATCGACCACATCATGGTCAAGAAACGCTTCAGATCAAGCATCAACATTGGCAGGACACGCACTTTTCCAGGAGCAGACATCGGAAGTGACCACGATCTCGTGTTGATGTTTTTCCGGCTCCACTTGAAGAGAGTAAACACAGCAAAGTGCACTAGACTGAAGTTCGACCTAGACAAATTGCAAGACCCGAAGGTGGCAGAAAAATGTCAAGCCACAATTGGAGGGCAATTTGCACCACTGCTCATTTTGGGAGCTAGTGAAGTAGATGTCAACACCATGACTCAGCTGTGACAGATGCCGCCACGGAGATCCTTGGCAAGCACCGGCCAAAGAAAAAGCCGAGGATCACACCTGAACTTTTGGAACCCTGTGATAAACGAAGAGAGATAAAAAAAAAAAAAAGAACACCTCACAGGGAACTGAGGCCTACTAAAAAATCAACAATGACATCCGAAAAGGCATGCGCACAGCAAAGGAGAACTGGATAGAAGATTAATGCCAGGAAATAGAGAACAGTCTGAACAAGAACAACAGCAAGAAGGCCTACCAGACTGTGAAGCGGCTGACAAAGGTTAGACAGCCCACGATCTCCGCGATCCAAAGTAAGTCTGGCATATGTCTTACAGAAGAACAAGAAGTGTTAAATAGATTGACAGAGTACTGCTCTGACCTTTACAACCACACACCAAACGGAAACCCATCAATTCTAGCATGTCCAGAGAACAGAGAAGAAGTAGAAATCCTCCCAATTCTCCGATAAGACGTTGAGGCAGCAGTGCAGTCGCTGACGAAAGGGATTCAGTCGCTTGTCATCACTCTTCCAAAAAAAGGTAACCTTCATGAGTGTGAAAATTACCACACCATCAGCCTCGTCGGCCATCCCAGCAAGGTCCTCCTGAAAATAAAACTCATCAGGTTGAAACCCCAAGCTGAACAAATCAAAGCTGAAGAACTAGCAGGATTTAGAGCAGGACGTAATACCACTGAGCAGATTTTCAACCTCTGAATAATCTGCGAGAAATACCTAGAGCACCAACAGCATCTATATCATGTATTCGTAGACTTCAAGAAGGCGTTTAATCGAGTCTGGCATGCAGCTCTGTGGGCAACTATGAGAGTGTACAACATCAGCCCTAAAATTATTGAAGTCATCAAAAGCCTGTATGACAAAGCTACCAGTGCAGTTTTCCATAACAGCGCCATCGGAAACTGGTTCAAAATAACAATTGGTGTGCGTCAAGGATGCCTACTCTCTCCAACCCTCTTCAACATCTTTCTAGAGCGCATCATGTCAGATGCACACAGTCAGCATAGGTGGTAGAGCAATCTCCATCCTTCGTTTTGCAGATGACATGGATGGATTGGCTGGAGAGGAACAAGAACTTAAACCGGTACAGCTGCTTGACACCACCTCCAGAGCCTATGAAATGGAAATAAGTGCAGAGAAGACCAAATTGATTACCAACAACACCAATGGCATCAACAAGGAAATCAAAGTCTAAGGCCAATCCCTCAACACTGTGCATAGCTTCAAATATTTAGGAGCCATTGTATCAGACAATGGGTCCCGACAGGAAATCCTCTCCAGGAGCGCACAAACAACTGCTGTCCTGTCAAGATTGAAGCCCATTTGGAAAGACAGGACCATCAGACAACATTCCAAGGTAAGGTTGCTGCGC